>JAJLUJ010000011.1:0-15545 GCA_030564235.1 Blastobotrys elegans
GGCAAGAGCTGCCCAAAAACAAACAACTCAAAACTCTAGCCACCTCTACCCAGGTTTTTACATTTGCGAAAATGACGTTTCCCTGGTAGTTTTCGGATAATTCTGAGTGTCTGCATGAGAATTTTGGGAATATTTTGAACTATTATTATTAAACCTTTTGAAATTATATAATCCAGGCCTGTGCTCTAAACAAAAAAAAGTTGGGAGCCATTTGTAGCCTTAATAAATTTTTCTTCTTCTTCTTCTACTTTTATTTTTTTGTCAGACTCCTCCCCCGGTCTAGCTATATAATTATCAGTTCCGGTATCGTGCATTAATCTCGACGCCCTAGTCGGGATCCGTGAAGAGGATAGTATCGACGCTGCTGCTGCAGCGGCCGGTGCTCCCGCCAGTGCGCTGGGAATTGCGCCTCCACCAGCAGTGTCCTCCCGTTGGGCGGACATGCTGGATGACCCAGAATGGCGTGCCAACGCACGTCGGGACATGGCCCAGGCCGCAGCTGAAGGCGACCCGGATGACTACTACGGCGACGGCGACGACGACGACGATGATGACGATGACGATGACGATGATTATATGGATTCTGGAGGAGGTGACTACGACAGTGTGAGCGAGTCGGACGAAGATATGTCCGAAACCTATTCCTGGTCCATATGTGTCGACAGCCATCGCCGACGGCCATCACCGTTTGGCTAACACCAAGCCAGATCCAGCCTTTGATGACAAACCTGCGGCGAAAGCCCAGAACACAGAAGGGCTGGCATCTGACTCATACTCTGAAGATCCGATGGAGGAGGACCAATCCGGCCCTCACCCAACTCCACCTCTCACTACTCTACCTACTTGGTCAAACTTTCCAAGCGGCCATGGCGCCAGCCAGCCCGACCGGAGTGGGCCCTCTCATTCACTTTTCTGATTAAAGTAATGACAGGACCCATCTTACCATCTTCTTCGTCTTCTTCTTCTTCTTCTACCAATTGTGCTTCCAACCCTCTGCCCTTCTTTATTTCAAATCGTCCCCGACTCGGGGCCAAATTCAATTCTTTTTATCGCTCAGGCCGTGCGGCTGCGATGCAGCCGCACGCCCATCATACTCCTCTATTTCTTCGGTTTCACCTTACCGCCAGCCGATTGAGGCTGGCGACGGCATGTCAGATCAATCAGACTGGCATGATCGGTCCATTGTGGTTAGTTTACTGCTTTGACCGAGCTTCCTTAGAACCTGACTAGTGTCTCCTTGATGGGACCCTAGGATTGTCCCCATCTTCTCCGTGATTATGATTTTATTATATAGTTTTTTAAATATTTAATAAAATAAGAGAAAAGAAAAAAAATTAATGCTACGGCACATTCATGCACTGGAATTCGATGCTGACCTTGTTTAGAGTGTCCGTTAGTAAGGGTTCGTATGAGCGCCCGAAGCAGCTGGAGGACGAGGTGAGGCGGGTAAGCACGGAATGCCGATGGGATAGTGAGGCTAACTGCTTACACCTGCGCTTACTCTCGATTGATGAGGCCCGGTAACCGCACGCGACTGTGCTGGATCCGAGAGAAGGCATGTTAAACTTGATCACAACCCCGTTCTTTGGCTTGACTTGACTTGACGCTGAGAATAAACCTTGCACGGATGGGATTGACCAGCTCTGAGATTGTCCCCATCCGAGCTGGTTCATCACTATACAAAGTTACATGATCAGGTCAACCGTCGGGTCGGTGAAATAACTAATACACATCGCCAAAGTTCGCCCGCCATAACTGAGCGGACAAAATCAAGCATAATTTGCTTCTCATCCTCTAAGGACGTGTATAAAGTGGTAAAGCGGTAGGCCTTGACGATTTCCTGGTCGAGAAAGTGCGTCGCCATGGATGATCGACAAATTTAACTCAGTAGTGAGCATTTGGCGAAATACACGCCGGCCCCGACAAGGCACATTCCACCTGCGGCGCAATGGCATGGCGTTTATATCATTTTTAGCTCTATATAACAATTGCTAGCCTCAAATTCCGCTATTGGAGAAATAATTTGGTTAGGGTGGCCATTTTTGGTAATTTTAAGACGGAAAATACACAAAACAAGCTCAACCACGAAACGGTCTGGAAATGGTAACTATTATATTGGAGTCACCTTGTGAACGGGAGAAAAATTTCCCAAAAGAAGAAAAAAGCCCAGACTGGAAGGTGCAACGCCGCGTGCGGCGAGGAACGTTTGGGGGAGGGGGAGGTTGTATATACCTATTGTAGAATAACCTTATGCACTGCACCCATGCAATATAAAAAGAGAGCTTCGTTCTGATTTCTCTTTCATTCTCTTTCATTCTCTTTTACTCTTCAACACATCAAATATAATCATGACCGACCCACAGCGACAAAAAACGTACCTTGGCAAGACCAGTAAAAAGGGCAAGGTAAATGTAGAAACCAACCAAATACACAACGACAACGCTCCAGAACCTCACGGGGGTTCGGTAAGAGCAACCGGGAAGCAAAGGGATTATACCGACTGCGCTCGTTTCAGCGCCATACCAGAGCTCTCTCGGGCGTTTCGTGGGACCCGGCCCATCGAGCCAAAGTTCCAGCCACCACCAATCCCGGACTACAAGTCTGTGCTTGTGAGTCTACCCGAGCCAAACCAGGAACGCAGCGAGGGTGAAGATGATGAAAAGGATGAACGGTGGAGACGACCAGGCAATACTGTATTCAAGAGCATTTCTACGTTCGGGTGCAAGTCCAGCGTGACTGCGCCACGACAACAATCCACCGACCACCACAAGCACCTCAAGCCGGGCGAGTATACCAGAAAAACCCTGCGCGCTAACCTGCACTATTGCCGGCCAAGATTTACCAACACTATTGACAAGTTTATCAAGTACAGCTGCAATGACTACCACCTTTCCACGCGGTACTCGTACCTTTCCCGCAAACGCTGCCAGGACAATACGCACAATAGCGTGCTCAAGGTGTTTGACGAGTCGTGTTACTTTTCAAAGGATTGTAATGAGATGCGGGGGTGGAACCGGCATAAGATGGAGCAGAGGATTGAGGTGCACAATCTGCGCACGATTGCTTCTCAGCACCCACACCTTGTCTCCGCCGGCATTGTCCCCAATCTGCTTGATTTTGGCATGATTAAGAGCACTGACCGGTACAGTCAGTATAAAGTCAAGGGCCCGTTTGTCCTCACCAGCGGCGATTGGGGAAGGTTGCAGAAACCGGAGCGCAACAACTTTCGCCACATGCTCAAGGCCTTCATGTCGCTTGACGCTCTGCACCAAGCCGGGTTCACGCTGACTGACCACCCCGTCCGGTCCAACTTTAAGTCTATGGTTTGTCACGAGCTTGAAGGTGGGGACGTGCAGGTTGGGTTTGCAGACTTGAACTACGCCATGTACCACGCCCAGGCCACCGCGCCGCAGGTGGAGACTTTTGAGCATGCGGCGCGGGAAGACGTGGAGCGGCTGTGCCAGTACTTTAACTCCGTGCTGAGGAAGCGGTGGCCAAACAACCTGCACCGTGGAAACACCCTCCATGACGTGTTGAGAAGAATGGTATACGAGGAGGAGCTGGCAACCCCACTTCCATCACAATTGCAGGTTGTTACCGAACCATCATCAACTAGCACGTCCACGTCCACGTCGGTCGAGTCTTACCCATCCAATTCGTCCAACCTAGCCACACCCCAGGAATACCTCACCGAAGCGTCGTCAGTATCAATAATCAAGCCAGAAAATACATAAGAGAGAAAAAAAAAATTTTAAAACTATGACTTGTTTTTATATGCCAACAAGACTGATAAACTCTGCAGACTGCATCCACGCTTCAAAAACTCGTGATTGACCAGCTCGTCTGTCGAGGCTCTATAATTAACATCCACACACAAACAAACCGACAAAAAGTTTTTAATCTCCTTTGAAAGTTTATCTGGTCTCTTGAGCTTTGGCGTGCCATTGGTAGCAATCAAGTAGAGGGCCTTGAGCGGCTCTTCATTGAGGTACGGCGGCTCGCTTTCAATCATTTCAATCGCCATAATCCCCAGAGACCACACATCAACCTTGGCCCCATACTCTTTTTGCTTGACCACTTCTGGTGCCATCCAATAGGGCGTGCCCACCATTGTGGCACGTTTATTCTTTTGGTCAGTGAGCTTTGCGCAAAACCCAAAATCGGTAATCTTAACGTGGCCTTGCGAGTCGAGAAGCATGTTATCAGACTTGATATCACGATGAATAATATTCTTGTGGTGCAAGTGTTGCAAACCTTTGCACGTTTCAAAGCAAATGGTCGAAATTTGCTCCTCAGTCAGCGTGTTATTGTCAATAATGTCAGTCAACGCCCCGCCTTCCATATACTCCATCACCACCCACAAGTCATTGTGACCACGTAGATAGGCTTCCAAAAAGTTTACAATATTAGCATGCTGGCTCTCCTTCATTACCATAATCTCATTCACAATCAACTCCTTACGCGGCTGGCTGCTCAAGTCCATCTGCTTGATGGCCACCCGCCGATGCTCATTCTGCATGCCAGGCGAGAGCGGCCGCGCCACATAGACAGACCCAGACGCACCTTGCCCAACCTTTTTTAGCTTTTGGTACAGAGGCTGAGGATCAACCCCACACACTACAGACCGCAGCTTGGTCATAATCTCAGGGTCGGACATTGTAGAAATACGCTTTTGAATCTCCTTCTTTTTGGCTACACTGTTACCAGTCCCCTCCAACGCTGCCTGTGCTGCAGCAGTAGCTGCAGACTTGGCATGTTGTGGCTGCGGTGGTTGTTGCTGCTGTTGCTGTTGCTGCTGCTGTGGTTGGTGATGATGATGATGGTGTGGTGGCTTTGGTGGAGCAGGCCGTGATTGTTGTTGGTACTGACTAGGCCCCGACGGCAGCTGCTTTGGTTTTGGCTTCAACGGAGCAACACTACCTTGAGGTTGGTAGGACTGTTTAGGCATATCGCTCCCTGGAGCAGCAGCCGGCGCAGTCTTTTGCGCGAATAACGGCTGGACGGGTTTGCTGCCTTGCTGAGTAGGCTGCGTTCTCGGTATCTGCTGTCTTGACGGCGATGTAGATGACGATGAAGAAGGCTGCTGCTGCTGTTTTTGATGCTGATGTGATGGCAGCGATTCAGCGGCATATTGCTTGTTGAGCCGGGTGGACGAACCTTGCCGTGGGATTGGCGATTCCAACGGAGATGCACTGGTTGGCGTACCAACGTATGGACTCTTTTGACCGCCGCCTTGCTGATATGACGGGATTTGAATAGCCGGTGGATGCTGTTTTGAAGATGGTGGAGGGGGACGGGGCGGTGGAGGCGCCTGCCGCAACGGCGCAATCTCCGCCAAATGGTTCCGGTTGGCACTTCTGCTACCATGTGGAGGAGGTGGTGGCGGCGGCGGCGGCGGTGGTGGTGGTGGTGGTGCCTGCCGCTGTGCTTGTGGTTCATTACTCTTTTGCTGACTATGCGGCTGCGGCAGGCTCTTTTCCTGGTTCATCTTGTTTAACGATGTGGATGATCCAGACTGCGGAATATTGTTATGCGAAGCGCTTCGTGGCGTTTTTGTCCATTCTTGTAAGTTTGATGCAAGTGAGTTATTCATTGAGTTTGATTGGGTCATGGTTGGTGGTGGTGTTTGGAACCGCGACAAGCTATCCGTTGATCCAGACGTTGGTATCTTGCGCAACTGGTTAGTACTATTGTTATTAGGCTGTGGCTGCACGCCTTGATCATTCTCCTTGGCTTGGATATCGGAATAAAACTCCAACACTTCAATCACGGCTTGTGGATTTTTGGCATAGTCTTCTTGCGTGATTGCCGACGCACTCAACAACTTGGACCATGCTTCTGGCAGCCCTGTAAAATCACCAGTGATTGGATCAAACCCAACATGTACTCGATGCGTAAAGTTAGTAGGCGATGAAACCCCCAAAAGGGGACATTTTGTATAAATCTCGTCAATCCATGAGTACAATTCAGTGTCGTTCTTGCATGCCACGTACACACTTTTAAACCCACTTGACCGAATAATCTCAAAACAGTACGGTTTAATGTCGATTCTTGTAACGCTGGAGACTGTATTCAACGGAATGGATATCGCTGACGATGAGTTCTATTTTTTTTTTTTGTTAGTATTCTTTTTTTTTTTTTTTTTTTGGTGTAAAAAAAAAAAAAAAACCTCAATTGTTTCAGGGGCTAAACAAACCCCCCTCATAAAACGTACCTCATTTTTCAACATATCCAGCGAACCATCTCGCAACACTAGATACTTTTTTGTCCACATAAACTTCATAGACCCATCCTCTTTAACAGAAACCCAACCTTGCTTCATGATTCGCGAACCTTTCGATTCCTCCCGATATGGAGTCGTCAATGCTGTGTTTCCGTTACCGCCATTGATTGGTGAGTTGATATTTGTACTGCTCGCGCTAGAAAACTTTCTAACCCCTGATGTGTTCAGGTTTGTCGTAGATGATGCTGTCGAAGACCCATCCGAGTTGGACTTGTTGTGGGTATTATTACTGTCGTAACCGTCATCCTCGCCTGGAGGCGGTGGTGTAGGGGCCGGCCCTGGGTTCATAAAAGCGTGCTGTGGAAACACAGCAGCGCTGCTTGAAAAGGACATTTTTTTTTGATACAATTAGAATGGAAAGAGAAAAAGATAAATCCCGGGGTCGTGGTTTGATTGCAAAAAAAAAAAAAAAACTGTAGCGAGGCGATTGTATATTGTATGAAATATTGTGGCCGTCGTCGTTAAAATTTGTCGAGTTGAACGAATGAAAAAAAAAAAAAATAAAAAAAGTGAAGAAGAGTAAATGTGAAAGAAAGAAAAAATATAAAAAAAGATTGAAAAGCAATAAACCTTTTTTTTTTTTTTTGGAAAAAAAAAAAAAAAAAAAAAAAAAAAAAAAAAAAAAAAAAGAGACCAAAATGAAGGAAAAAACAATATCAGGAAAGAAAAAAAAGAGGATTCTGCTATTTTTCTTTTTTCCTTTTGTGGTATTGGGGTTGGAATTAGCTAGACCGGTGGAGTCCTTAAATTTATAAATTTCTTTCCCAATTGTCACCCCTCGTTTTTTTATTTATTTTATTCCTCAATTTCGAACAGGAAAAAGTTTTCACATATAAATAAATATGCGTCTCGTGTACAGTACTAGTAGCTAGCTAATGCCAACAATTGAGCATAGTGGCCACGGTTCTAACCCTTTTTTTTATTTTATTTTTATTTCTGGAGATGGCTTTGTGCGCCCACAGTTTGATGAATATATAATAACCGAAGCTGGATAAGCTTTTGTGCTCTCTCGCAAATTGCTCGTGAAAAGTAGACACACAAAATAGCTCCAAATCAAGCTGCGCGCTGTTGAACCAAATCCCTTAATTATGTAAACATCGATCATAAATTTAAGGGGGGGCTAGTTTTTTTGTTAACAATATTGTTTTTGTTTTCGCTCCGGATCCAAGTGCGGTTTCGTTTCTTTTTAAATAATCCTCCTTTTCTCGATCGGGTCGTCGTGTTCCCGCGCTTGATTTAATTCTTTAAATTGAGGATCCTCGAATGAGGGGCCGGCGCGCTTTAAGCTCAGCTCTAGAGCGCTTGGATCGTGAGACCAAATTGGCCAATATTGTCAACTAGAGCTCGCAATAGGTCGACGATCTAGACGCGTACGCGCGTACCTGATCAAACCGGTTTATAAGCTTACCAGCGCTGTAGAATCGATAGGAAATGAGCCTTTGATCAGCTAGCGCTTGTTAATGTTTGTCGCGATGGAGTAGAAGGGCAGGCTTGACATTAAGCGCCGGTATTTAAAGATGATGTGAAAAAAGAGAGAGTGTGTGAACCTTGTAAGATGCGAGACACACACATCTACTATAGTACGGTATACTAATTTACGAGCGCTGGCCGTAATTTAAATAATACTTGAGGATTTGAGGTATACATATATATGAAAGATAAGTATCTTACGCTTTTTGAATAGTAGGCTGACGTAGGCGTTTATATATTATTTTCAACCAAAAATACGTACTAGCTAGGATAAATGGCTGGATATGGATTTTTGAAACGAGGTTGGCCACTAGTACTTGTACTAGTGACTAGTACGTACTACGATCAGATATATGGCATGCATGGGTTGTCTATAGATTGAATCCAAGCGCTTAATTAAGCTAGCGCTTAAGGGCTATAATTAGCGCTGACTTAAGGGGTCAAAAAAGGGTCGCCGCCGGGCCCCCCGTGCGCGCGCGCTGCGGTATGCTGTATGTTTTAGCTGGGGACGGCTGATTATTAATCACTTCAATTTGAAAAATCCGCGCGTCAATTTGCGGAATTTAAATGCCCTTGGAGGCCCCATGGATATATTTTCGGGTTAGACGAATCTGTTTAGAAACAGCCCACCCAATTGATTTAAAGCTGTCCAACCTTCTGTTTGAAGATCTGGCCAAAGCGCGCGCTGTACATTATATACTGTTTTATTCTCTATTAATGAATTCGATTTTAGCCCTTAAGCGCTAGCTACTCAGATTAATTAGGCAAGCTTGAATGAAATCGATCGGCCTCAAGGGTTGCAGTGAAAGAGATGCTTGAGCGAGAAGTCTTCCATTACAAGGCTTAATTACCAACTCGAGATCACGCATCATGAGCCCTGTCTCGATCGAGTAAGGGATATAACAGCTAAAATATATATCTATAGGCCTCGCTATTAAACAATATATTGTACTGTACGTAATTAACCCTCGTGATTGCAACCCATGAGCAGATCAAAAGAAATGCCTTAAGAATTCTAGCCAGGGTTTGGAAAAAAAGTCTCATAATTTTACCACCGCTAGGGGGGACCCGGGGCAAAAAAATATCAGAGCAAAAAAAAAAAACGCGTAAATTTTAGGCTATAGCTTGCAAGGCCGAGAAAGGTCCCTTAATTTCCCTCCCAACGCTCGCGCAAGCCGGCCTGGGTCACGCACGCACGCGTATATAAATTTAAACAAGATCGTAAGCGAAATTAACAAATCAAGGGTTTATTAAACTCTGATTTCGTTATAAATATATATTGATTACGTGTACCGTACGTATACTCCCAAAATCCATTAATAAGTTCACCTACACATTGTTGCAACACTATCCATATATGGTTGTCGATATTGATACCACGATTTGATTTGATTTGATCTGATATCTGATCTGATTAATGCGGATCACTCAAACAATTTAAAATCTTGGTGCATATGCGCATGTGCACACCAACGTCTGAATACATCATAAGCTAGTACTAGTATTACCTGAGGCCCGGGCTGAGGCCCCCTTCCCCTCCGCGGATTCGCGCGTCCGGGAAATGCAATATTTAAACGGTTTATCGTATTGAAGAGGGCGCCGCGCGCACCAAACGTTCGTGCAGCTCAACCCGCAGCTAATTAAGAGCGCAGCGTAACTGAAACGCCTGAAGCCTTGTATACATTATAAGCTTGTACACTTGTACATGTATACAATTCCATTTATAAATTTATAAATTTGGGAGTTTTTTATGCGGTGGCCAGCGCAGCGCTGGTGAATTAATTCGAATTCAAAGATGCGGCCAACTTAAGCGCGCGCTTAGAAAAGCTTGGAAAATGTATACGTATGCAAGCTTGTAACTTCCCAGCATGACTGACCGACAGGGGGTTGCGTTGTGTTGCCGCAGTATGATGGATTTGTCAGGTATATATATACGAGTTCCGAGAGCTCTAGAGGGTTAACTAATTAAATTTAAACATGGGTCCCTGACCTGACCTGACCTGACCTTATGAGCCTTGCATATACGGACGGAGCTTCTATAGCTAGGCATCGACCTCGCGTGTATATAAAGTTCTCAAACTGTAAACACCCCTGCATGTCTACTATATATCTAGTACGTACCAATTTAAACAATCATACAAGTACTTGTACAGCTACAGCAGTATTTTGTCTCGCGGTTTAAATTAATTGGGAGGTTGGTGGTGGATCACAAAACGCCGCACTTCTTCTCCACCCTCCTGTTTGGTTACACATTTTTTGGACGTTTTCTCAGACTGTCACACTCACCGCCCAAACCAGCACGTTTCGCCACATGGTTTTGTTTCGGGTTGGTTCCAAACACCTGCAAAAAACGTGCTGCATGTCTTGAATGCGGAATGGTGGTGGTTCCACTGCAATACGACGCAGGGACTGGACTCGGGAACCTAGCACCGTGATACTTTAGGTCGATTCCCCGTGGATATTTTCGGGTTAATTCCAGTCGCTGCTGGGGTGTGAGGTATCCGCCAATAGTCTGGGGTGCCACCAGCTTCTTTTTCACTGGTCGTGTGTCATCTACATGTGTGGATACCGTGGGCAGGTTAGTATTTGCCATCCCCGGTGTTTGTTTCCTGGCCGATAGTAGTGACTGTGATGATGCTTGTATCAACGTACGGTGAGTTGGTTTGGTCATTAACAATGGCGGTGATAGTTCAACGGGTTCCTCGTCATCGTCAGAAAACAGTTCACACTCTTGTGTAGTAAGTGTCGCCTGTTCAGTAGTATCTTTACCAATAGAACTGGCTCTGATAAACCCGGTTTCGACGCCTTCAGGCATGAACCAGCGTCTTTGCACGGTGGGGAGGTTTCTATCTATCCTATACCGATCCATTTGGCTTGAGCGTTGCCATTCCTCAACCAGTTCGGCTGTTCTTTCGCCGTCCAACACTTGTCGGTTCTGCTCGTCAATCTCAATATCCTGCTTGTCGACTTGCGGGATAACGTTTGTTGGCAAGATACGATTGGGTTCTTCGTATTCAAACTCATCGCCGCCTTTATCAATCAGTTCTTGAATGTATTTGTACCCTCCCAACGCATGATCAAGTTTCCGTTCTTCGTTTTGGGCCATGAGCATGATAATCTTACCGGCTCGTTTACGCCCCGTTCGACCCATTCGTTGCAAACCTCGAATTGGGGATTTGGACTGGTCGTAACAAACAATCAAGTCGACTTGGCCAATATCAAGCCCTTCTTCACCGATACTAGTCGCCACCAACACGTTATATTTCCCTTCCTTAAACTCATTGACGACCTGCTGCTGGACTTTTTGTCGCATTCCCTTTCTAGCAATCGCGCCATGTTCGTCGTACACGGCGATTTCCTCACCTTCGTCCGTTTCAACGCTGTCCTGGTTCTTAACGCCTTGCTGGGCTTGTTGTCCCAAGAATAGATGGGGTTTGGCGTTGTTGCAATTATTGGCCATCGCGCGGCACACCTCAGCCGCGCTTTCCCGAAACTCGACAAACACAATAGCGCGACTACTATCGGTGGCGTTTTCAAAAAAGGTGTTCATCTCGTCGACTAACCGTTCAAGCTTCTCATGACCTAGAAAGGACGTGTCGAAAACGCGGTCGTTTGGTACGTACAGAACCTCCTCGCATTTCCCAAGCGCCCGTTTCATACTCTCATTCTCAAAAAACTGCTGCAATGCCTTGCTGGGTTTCTTTTCCGACTCGGTATCCTCCGACTTGGCTTTGATGGCCACCATCTTGTCGTAAAACTGTCTAATGCCGTGGATTTTGAGCAAGGTCAGAGCCCGGGCTAGGGAGATGAGCATGACCATGACGCTTTGGATACGAATCACGGCAGGGTTTCGGAAATCGCGCTTGCCAGTGTCAAAATACTTTTGCATCTGTGTCAGCACCATAAACGAGTTGAGAAACTCCGTCTCGATTGACAGCACCTCCCTTTTTTTCATCTCCTCTACTAACGGGTCCAGGGCCTCGACGAAATAGTCCATGACTTGTTGCTGTACAGGAAGCGGCTCGGTCTGGATCCGCTCAATCTCGCGTTTATGAACATGGTGTTTGATATCCTCTGAATCCTCCGTCCTAATCTCTGCTTTGGAGATTTTGAGATTGGTAAAGATGGTCTGGACGCCTTCCACCGTGCTGCTTGGTGTGGCTGTTAGCGCCAGCACCCGCAAGCTTTTATTCAACTGGCTGACAAACTGCACAACCTCAACGTACGAATACCGGCCTGTAGCGCGGTGGGCTTCATCGACCACCATCAGTACAAACTCGTTGGGGTGGATCACGCCCTTTTTGATATCATTCTCCACAGTCTGAGGGGTGGCAAAGAAGACGCGTTTTTGTTGCCATTCCAACGCGCGGAGTTTAGGTGACATTGCCCCGCCAATCAGCACGGAAACGTCATGTTTTGGTATACCCGTGATCCCTAGGCATGCCTCAACCTGCTGCGAAACAAGCGGACGAGTCGGCGCCATGAACACAATCTTGGCCGTCTTGGTCCATCTATACCAGTTGAGCATCACCGTCGACGCGATAAACGTTTTCCCCAGCCCGGTGGGCAACGCGCACAGCACGTTCTGGAAAAGCGCCTTTTCTACAATATCGTACTGATACGCACGGATAGGGAAATTGATCGGATACACCCACGTCTTTAACGCGTCGTGGTCAAGCACGTGGTGGGTGGACCTCGCATCGACCTCACGATCCAGCTGGTCTAGGTCCAAACTATCGTCGCTCTCGTCGCTATCCATAAATGTGTAGAGAAGAGAAGAATTTTTTTTTTCAGAAACGCGTCGCGCAAGGATCGAAAGCTTAGCTATAAAACTGTACAATCGACGGGCCGTATGCCGCCACCGCCTCGTTCGTAAGCTCGATATTAAATACACCAGGCTGGTAAAACAATTCCTGGTGGCCGCGGCAATACTGTTTCCAAATCTCGATATCGCCAGTCCAGAATTCACGTAACGTCGGGAAGATGATGGGGGTTAGGAACTCTGCTCCGTCGTACTTGCGCTGCAATGGGCGAATGAAGAGCAGGTACCGGATCAGCAGCTCGGCAATGTGCCACGGCAGGAGACGTCCTCTGAAAAAGAACCTACCGTCTTCTGCCAGCAACTCGCGCTTCATCTGGTTCTTGTTGTAATAAAAACACCGGTCCTCGCCCTGTCTCAACAACCCAACCATGGTCATGAGACATCTCAGATGGGTGGTGATCAGGTAGCGCACCTGCCGGGCTGCATCCGAGGCAATCCCGATAATCTTCATACCAGACAGAGCCGACTCGATCTCAATGGCGTCGGTTAGCGAGTACATGACACTATCCAGCCCGTTCCGCTTGGAGCGTGCGAACCAGTACCCGGTTACATCCCCACCTACCAACGGATTCTCACTCCACCGCTTGGAGCCCACCCGGTCGACCACGCTGCGGTACATACCATTCGTGGCCATGTCAATCTTCCGCATGATGATGGTTACAAACTTGTTCACCATGTTGTTCTTTGAATGCGGAAGATGGAGGTTGAGTAGCAGATCATCATCTTCACTGCTATCAAACTCAGGCATATCTATATACGAAATGACCTCAATCGGTGAGATACGCTCGGCCTCGATGAACGGCACGTGGGTTTTAAACACAATCACCCTTTCCGAGCCGAAACTCCCCAGTTTGATGATGCCAGCCGGTCTCTCGGCCGCGGCGTCGACGGTGTGGTTGGCAACCTCCCATAACGCCGGGAACCTGTGCTGACGTCGCCATTTGGAGCAGGACCGGCAGCTATAAATGTGGTTGGGGATCTCGTCGCGGCGTAGTATGACCCGTGTAGTGGTACAGACTGCCCGGCTGGTGCGACGGCAGACGACCAGCGCGGTCCCCTCCAGCCCGGCCGGCGTATATACAGTCTCGCGCGTAAACTCGTACATACCGTTCCATGTACACGCCGCAGTGGCAATTGCTTGTATAGTCTCTTTATCGTCAGGTCCCATATCAGAGTGGAGGAGGGTTAGTTGGGAAAATAAGATGCGGCGTAAGATGTGACCAGTTTTGCGCGCGCGTGCTAAAAAAGAAACAACCCTTGTAACTAGTTTTTGGCCACACTATAAAAGTATAAAAGCCGGTCCGTTTTCCTCCCCTCCCCTCCTCCTCTCAAAAGAGTCAAATAAAAAGAACAAAAACATGTCATACTTGAGCATTTACGTCGCGGCAGCATCCATTGTGGCAGCAATTGCTTACTATTTCAAGGATAAACTAATGTCCAAATCCATCAACACTCGAGACTACAAGCAGGAGCTGGGCAAGGAACGGTTGTTGGAGATTTCAAAGCTGGTGCAAGACGCGGCTGGTGATGATGGGTCGGTCCCAGAGGAGGTGGCGGCAGGTATGCTGTACAAGCTGGTGTGGAGCCCAAACTGGGACGAGCTACACTTTATTATCGACGGGCGGTCGTACTACGTCGAGCCTTTGATGAAACAGGCCGCAGAGATTCGATACAAGGATGAAAAGGAGTTGTAAACCCCTTTCTTGTATGCGCATATATTTTTTATCATCATCTTAAATAACCATATCCGATTGCAAAGTGGAAGGGATCTGTGCATGGATGTTTGCTCTATCCCGCTCAGTTGTAAAATCATCCAGGTCTTGAACCGCTTCTAGTAGGAAAATATGCACAAGCTCGCGGGTGGTGAGCTCCATACCGCCGCCGTCTACCACCCCTCCCATTTCCGCATTGGCCAGTTCGAAATCGGGAGTGAGAACGCATCTCATCTCAAGCTTCAGTAAAACCCAGTCAAAGTAGTCGGTGAGGATAGCGTACCGGCATTCATACTCGTGGCAAGCTTGCAACGCTTGGTAATACATTACTTTCCACTCCATGCTCACTTGCCCACGCTCGTACGCCCTGAAAGCGTTCAGGAGGCCTTCTTTGGGCGAAAAGTGCAGTTGGGCGCACATCACGTTGTCGAGAGAGAACTCGCAGTATACACCGCGACAAGGGTTTTGTTCGCCCGGGTTCGGGATGAGCTTGCTTTTGATTCTGCCGAGAGTTACCCTATCCAGCAACGCGCTAACCTCGCATTGAGTAGCAGCGGTGACTGCATCGCGGGTTCGTAGCTGGTCGAGTGCCGGGACAGGCAAGTGCTGTGCCATCAAGCCAGCTAGAACGTCGTCACAACCGGTAGTATCCCTTTCCAAATAAGGGTAGAAGGACGAACTGCTAAACGTGTTGCGCATCTTGTGTTTGGAGAGTATCGAGCAGAAACCCTCTGCTATCCGCGATTTCAAATCATATGAGATGCTCATATCGGTTGGTTGGAGAGTGGTATGAAAGAGGAGAGGTTTTCAGTTTTTCTCTTGTACAAATGGCGGCGCGCGAGCCGAACCCGATCCTCAAACCTCAAACCTCAAAATGTTGAAACACGCACTAGCTTAGCTCGTTGCATAAGGTTATAACAAACAGTAAGAGTAGTCTCTCTCTACCTGGCACAGACATCTACTATCATCAGCCGCATTGTACAAGACCCGCCAGTCACCTTCAACAGCCTACCACTTCCTTCTTCTGTGTCCTCCTCGTGCAATGCCGGGGGTATGAAATCCGGGCCATTTCTTCCTCAACTTCGCCGAAACAAGTGATGAACGGGATTCTGCAGTGCCAACACGATAGTTTCAGCCGCATATGGAGCCGCACCAGTCACGTGATGCGCTTTTTTTTTTTTTTTTTTTTTTTTTTCCTGAATCAATATATTAAAAAAGTGTTATACGAAAAAAAACAATATACTAATCCTTAAAATTC
>JAJLUJ010000011.1:15645-112352 GCA_030564235.1 Blastobotrys elegans
TGCCACTCCCGGAGTGCCTGGGGGCCCTTTGGCGGAGAAACGCGGAGGAAAAGCTTTGTGGCGATAAAAACCTTCTCGTTCCCGCTTTTAAGGCTGCCTGGCACAGGCGTCCCCGCATTGGGATTCGAACCCTAGTGCCCGTCCCTAGAGCTCTGCAAAGGGTCGTTGGTTTCGCTATTGGGCTATAGCACGATCCCCCTTTTTTGACTTGACTTGAAATCATTTTATTGTTAATTACACTTTTTATTACGTAATAGGTAGGACCTTTTTATAGCTGTGCTCGAGCCCCCCTTAAAATTCCGTCAGAATGCGCGCCACGTGACGATATGAAAAGCCTTAAATAGCAGTCTATATTTCATTTTTTAATCAGAATTCGGCATAGTGTAATGGTTAGCACGGTTCGCTTTCACCGAGCAGATCGGGGTTCAATTCCCCGTACCGAAGAATTCATTAGAGTCATTCAGTTGACTCAAAAATTTTTTTTGCGCGCGCGAACATTAATGAAAATTTCTTTAGCATGCTTGTCAACGACCAAATTTAGCTTCTACTTTTCGGAGAGTTTCTGACATGAAATAGACTAGTCAAACTTCATGATGCTAAACAGATGTCGCCTACACGTGAATTTACCCCATCCAAACTCACGCCGCAGCGTCGTGAACATGTAAGACAAAAAAAATTTTATGAATCAACTCAATGATTCATACTGTCATTCTTCGGTACGGGGAATTGAACCCCGATCTGCTCGGTGAAAGCGAACCGTGCTAACCATTACACTATGCCGAATGGAGAATGAGGGTACACATACATTTGTCTACTTACAGAGTTGCAGTCATGCGGCTCAAATTTTTAAAGATAAAAAAAACTACCCCAGGCGATTGCTAGGTGGGTATACTAGTTCTTGAGCAATCGGCAAACTAGTATTATCATGTATGTCACTCGTCACGAGGAAGAGCCCGTTAAAAAACCGGTATCCCACAAGGCTCGCCAATTTTCACCGCTGCTATTCCTACTTTATACAATGGGAATAGCAGCGACGGGATTTGTCGACGATATCATGGTCATCCTTCACGGAGATGCCAATAGAAACACGAGAGAAATGTCCGAGATTATTACAATATGTGATAATTGGACAAGAGAAGATTATACCAAGCTAGACTACGGTGATAAGGATTTATGCATTTCAACTTGCACATGAAGAAGGTGCAAAATCAGGCCTTGCAAGTCAACGCCAATACCGGTGTTGGAAATAGAAGCGGTCGATACCAAACTAACCTAACCTTGTATCGAAAACTTGTTATTTGTGCCCCTAATCCACATGCGGCTGAAATTGCCAGCCTTGTCAAAAGCCGCACGGCTATTCTTTTTAGGGTTGGCACCGCAGAATCCCGTTCATCACTTGTTTCGGCAGGAGAACTTGGGCGAGACGACGCTGGCGAAGATGTGGAAGGAAGAAGAAAGAAGTGGTAGCGAAAGTTGTCAAGGCTGTTGAAGGTGAGTGGAAGGTCTTGTACAATGCGGCCGAGGCGGGGCGAGGTTTCCGGGATAATATACCGGCGACCAAAGTCACGACCAATGCAGCTAGTCGGGCTGACCAAGGCTTGGATGATTCCAAAGCGCTTGTTCAGTTTGCTGATCCAGTATCAATGCAACCACGATGGGGTGGGGTACAGAGTTCAAGAAATGGGATGAAAACAAGGAGGTGGAGAAGGATCCAAGCGAGTATGATTGTCAGTGTGGCCATGAGGTTGAAAGCGTAGAGCATATTCTGAAGCGGTGTCTACTTCTGGAAACGGTGCGAGACAAGCTGCGGATAGTGTCGAGCGACTTGGACATGACGAAGGCGTGGGCTGGTGAAAAGGGGGTTGGAGCGGTGATCTAGTTCGCCAAAAGTGATACAAAAGTATCGGCACCATGTAATGTAGTCCAATATTCTTTTCGCCATGGCTGAAGTTTACGGGTTTACGGGGTTGTGGTTTCTAGAGCTGCTTTCGAGCTGGCGAGATGAGAGGGGCATGTGTAATTTCCGCCCCCCCCCCCCCTTGTGTAAACATTTGGTGTGTGCGGAACTGGCTACATTGTCGTCGATATGCGGATTGGAAATAGTCAGTAAACAGGCTTGGCTTCTGCTTGTCTGACTGTTTAAATACCCCGACCACACCGGGAACAGCGTTGATGTACCGTTTCTCCTCCATCGCCCCTCCCTGTAGCGGGCAAGTCGATGAACGAGATATCATTGAGAGCTGGGCAACTCGTCATATTCCTCACTACGTAGGCGTAAATTACGAGGCGGGTATGCCAAACCCTGTATATGTTTGAGCCGCACGACCCGCAAATCAAATGTCATAAACTTACCACCGCAAAGCTTAACAGCTCAACTACAAGTCCTCTCCAGTAGTGCCTGGTATGTTGTGAGGTATTCTATAGAATAGTGATGATCGGTATCTGTCGATCCCACCCTTGACAAGGGTCTCCCTTCTTAAAAATGTATGAATATTTTTTGCTCGAAGGGGATTTCACTAAAATAATCTCCCAAAACCCTCGCCTATATTTCTTTCCACGACCACACACACACACACACACATACACGCGCGCAAAATGACAACACTATTTGACCTACCTGTCGAGCTATTCCACGAAATTCTAGACAACCTGCGCCCATTGGACACGATCAAGCTGGGACGATGCAGCAAAATGCTACGAGAAGCCACACAAACGCATATCATGCCCAAGTTGACGGTGGAGCTAGAAGGGCCCGGCTCGTTTCGACCGGAACGAAACGCGCTAAGCATGGACAATCCAGTAATCTACAAGGCGAATATCAAGCCAATATGTACTGCCGCCAAAAACAGCACGCTGGACCATTATTTGGGGTCAGTGACGGAGTTTGTTATTGACGAGTGCAAGATGCATTACTACAAGTTTGATAACAAAAACCTGGAGCTAGACTCTTTAGCAGTGGTGCAAATGTGTACTGCCCGAGACTCGTTCGCGTACCTATCTCCGAAATACCTGATCCCGCGGATGAAACGGCTGTCCAAGGTCATGGTTATTGCCAACTATGCCAGTCTGGAATCCCCGTTCAACGGGTTTGATAAGCAAATATACTGGCAGAACATGGTCTCCGAGCTGCGCCGTGAGAAGAAGGATGTGGAAGTCAAGGTGTATGTTCACAGCCCGCAGCCTAAACAGGTTGCGGTTGATAGCGAGCTGGTGACCGGGTATGTGGCTGGCGTGCACGACTCATTCAAGGAATACGGGTTTAAGAAACATCCCTTCTTTTTCAAATGGTTTGGCGACAATATTGAAATGTTTACTGCGAATACTGAAAACCAGACAATGTCGATGGATTTGCTAGCCAACTACTCCAACTTGAAAACGCTCAAGCTGAACGAGAATATCCTGCCGCGGAACTTGCCGCAAGCCGCACCGGTGTTGGAAACGCTGATTGTCTCCACCGCTAAATCTACGAGAAAATCCAACCCGTACTTTAACTTGAAGCGAGAGGCGGATCCAGTCCCGGTAGTGGTGCATAATGGTATCACCAATCTACTCTATCGGATCAACCCTGGCCAGGTCACAAGCCGACATCGATCATGGAACATGAATCATGTGTCTGAACATGTCACGACAAACTGGCTCCAACTGTTCCGGTTCCCAAAATTGCAAAAGTTCAAGCTAGAGCAGATTGATAGACGGCAGTTGAATTTAACAGCAGTGATGGGCCACGAATTGAAGCCGGTGTTTAGCCAGACGTTCAGCGAGTCTACATTGTTGGATGATATCCACCTAGAGGTTGATACTGACTGGACAAACCTTGAGAAAGTCTTGGATGCGGAAAGTGAGTATGCGTTTAACCAGTCCATCAAATTCTTCACTGTTTCCGTTCTAAACAAACGTCTGTTTGGGAAACAGCCTCCAAACTGGCCTGACTTGCGGGTCATTCAAGCCACTCATGACGTGAGCTACTGGTCTGTCAAGCGCGGCACGCGATTAATTGAGAAATTCCCAAAGCTGGAAAAGGTTTTGATGCCAAAAGATTGGGTGCCATTGGATCCCCAAAAGGAATTGACGGATAATGTGGGTGTTTTGCTATCAGGATGTTCTTCAGAGCAACTGTATAATTCCAAAAGTGCTACTGATATCAATGTCCGAAGTCTGCAAATGTTTTTTGACTGGGTGATTGGTAAATATGGCCGACAAATATTGATTGAAATTGCTGCAGTGGAGGAATTTGTTAATGCCACGATGAGCTTGGATGAATATGAAAAAGGGGATGTGAACTATGCGCATGAAGAAACCGCTGATATTGATGATGCTGAGAGCCCGCAACGCCATGATAATGACGAAAATGGTGATGGTGATAGCGGCGAGGAACTAGAAGAAGACTATATTGACAGCGATGATGAAGGTGTATATGCATTGTATTAGTAATTTTCCTCTATTAAAGTTGGGGGGCTTGGTTTCTTTTAAATTATTAACCGTTCACTGAAGCCGCACTGCTAGCTGCACCACCTCCGGGAGCGCTGGTCGGGTCTCACATCCCCAGGCTATTTTCTTTCCTTCTCATTGTAGCCTCCCTTGTATCCTTCCATTTATACTCATTAAACAACAATTTGGATACAGTAAAGATTCAAAAGTTCATGGAATAGCAACGGGTAGTAAGCTAGGGTATTAGCAAACCATTGGCCGTCATCCAACACGACTCCCAAAGCGTACCAAAATGCAGTGCTCAACAAGTGCCAGCTCATCATGCGGGTCACGTCCGATTTGTTCAAACGGTCGCTTTTGGAGATGGCACATGCACAGACCAGCACCTCCACAATAATGCAGCTAGCCATGACCTGGAACACTTTGGGCATGTAGACTGTAGCCAGGATGAGTAAACCTGACACTGCAGTATATGGCACGTCCATCAGCGTATTCACCGTGGCGGCCAAGTTCCTGGCCAACGCCATCTTCATGATAATTAGGTATGCCAAATCAGCCACGTCGACTAGCTCAGTGCCATGCTCGCGATGCACAACATTCACATGCACAATCAACACCGCCAGCACGCTAAACGAGACCAGAGCCTGCAACTCTCTCACAAACAGTCGTACTTTGCGGTATGACAGTTTTTTGTTTGACGTGCGCTGGACCCACTGCGTTACTACATCTTCCGGCGTGGATACCAAAAACAGGGCAATCGCCCGCCCCGGCTCGATGAAAATTTGACTCTGGGGTAGAAGCGTCAGAAGAAGTGCGCAGAGTAGAGTGTTTACCATGAAAAAGAACATTGCCATTTGAAAATTGTGGGAGATTGTTATGATGGTAAAAGGAGAAAAGGACAGGAAAATATTCAGGAACGAGAAATTTTTCTTGTTACCCTAATTAAGGCTCTTTTTCATACGGATCAACGGTTCCAGGTTAAAAGCACTCTGCCCCTTAATTTAGCAGATGTACCCTGACGTCATCAAAAAAGACCCGTGCGCGCGCGGGGAGAGCTCCTATAGGAGGGGATGCATGTCTTCCCCCTCCAAATATATAACCCTTTTTATGTTTTTAAATAAAATTGGAGGGTTTATACACCTGAAATATATAAATAATGCTATAATAAATTAAGAAAGTCTAGAGTTTGATGAAGCCTTTTTCAACGCTCGACGTGGATCACGGTAGTCGTTGCTCTCATCGAGCGTAAACGTTACTGGCAATTGATGGTTGCTGCTAACATTGTTTTCCGAGTGGTGTTGTTCTCGCAGTCCGAGTCGGCTGCTTACTCGAGATGGGACTGAGCTCAACGCGCTCTTCATATCAACCATGCTTGTGGTGTTTGCCAGTTGCAGGGAGGATCGCGATCGCATCATGCTGTCATCAAACGACGGCATGTGCTTCAACGAGAATCGAGTATCACCTTCCTCCAGCAATCGCACCGCATCTTCTTCATCCCGGTTAGTGGGGGTCATCATTATGGCCGCTCCACGTCTATTGCGTCGATAAGGCAAAACGCGGCTCACCCGATGAACCACCCACGAAACGCGGTTTTTGATGCCATTGATGGCAAAGTTTAGCCGCATCTTGTTGAAAAGGTTTGTAAACGCCGCCGCGAGCAGCACAATTGCAAACAACACGGCCACAAACACCATCATACCAAAGCTGCCGATATTCGACACGTTTACAATGGGTATGCCTTGTGGTGGGTGTGACGTGGGTAGTTCACCGCCCACGACAAACTGGTAGCTAGATGAAGTTGACAACAAGTTTTCACCGGCTGGCCAGTACCCCACACTTTCCGCGTCGTGCGGGGATGTTGCCGGGATTTGGCTGGACGAATAGAGCAGTGCTCGGCCTAGCGTCCAGGATAGCTCTTGGCCATTGACAGAGATTGCGCTCTGGAATGGATCCAAAAAGTCATGCAGGTTTCGTTTGGTTAGTCGATTGTCATTTTCATCACCAGTGTATTTAATCTTGATGGTATTATTGGCAGGGTCGTGTAGTTCCAACGCTGGCAAGCATGTTTCGTGGAGATGGTCTCGTTTAACCATGCTTCTGGTTTCGAGAGGTACCCCAAACCCTTCATGCAGAATGTTAATAATCCACGAGGCCTTGAAACAAGCCCCTTGTAGAATATCTGTATCAACATTTTTATGGTCCTTTTTAATATCGCTCCACGACTTTTCGCAATAGTCCTTGACTTTGGCACTGAATTTTGTAAAGTCGTATTTCCCGCCCATGTTCAGGACATCGTTGGCAGTGTACCAGTATTCTGAAACACCTACAAACCGGTTCACGTTATAGTCGATAGCTGGGACATGAACCCCGTTGAATAGACAGGGGTCATCTTTACAAGGCAATCCCTTTTGCAACAACGGGTATTGATCCTTCATGCACGCAGCAAAGTCACCCTCGCCCGTAAATTCAACGGTGCTATTCTCTAATGTACCGCCAAAGTT
This sequence comes from Blastobotrys elegans, assembly GCA_030564235.1. Taxonomy (NCBI): domain Eukaryota; kingdom Fungi; phylum Ascomycota; class Dipodascomycetes; order Dipodascales; family Trichomonascaceae; genus Blastobotrys; species Blastobotrys elegans. The sequence goes on from JAJLUJ010000011.1 coordinate 22,575, forward strand.
TGCAGTCAGCCCTTTTGGTAGACATGGATCAGTTATGGTGACCAGTTTTTTCTGGTTGGGCTCTGCGGATTTGCCAAGAAGATGCTCAGAAAACCGGTTTCTTGCTTCATTGGCGCCAAACCCAAGCCATGTGCTAACAAACACCTTCCAGTCGTGTGTTTTACCGTTCAATGTGCGGATATTTACATGAAACAAATCCTCCAAATGTCGAGCTGTTTCAGTACTATTCGGTGCAAACGCAATCTGTGCTGATGCTCCGCCCATATCCATAAACCCAAAACTCAATGCTTGTTCCTTTTTGCTAAAAACACGTTCGTTTAGTAGGTAGTTGAGCGACAACCAGCCGTACAACCCTTCCGTCTCGCCATCAATAACCGAGACGTGTGTTGTACATTCTGGGATATAGAAATCAGAGTTGTGCTGGAGCAGCTTACAACTCTGCATTAGAATATCTTTTTGGTCTTGGTCTGGAAGCAATCGCATACCTGCCGTGGCCAGGAGAAAGACTGGTGTTCGGTAGTGCTCATCAACCGGTACACGTTCCTCGGCATGAACTACTAGCTTTTTCAAATGGTCATTCCACAAATCGTCGAGCTTACCCCTGCTGAAGTTTGAGATACCGGGCTTGGTTTTTTTACTCTCACCGACTTGGGTTATCATGGGCACTGAAGCACCAATATCGCTATTGTCCTTAACTTTCATGCCGTCAACATCCGGCCATGAGTATACATACGCACGTGACCCGCTAGACCCGGAGTCTATAATGACTGCGTACCGTTTGCGAGGTTTGATATCTGGCGCGGGAGCCCGTTTCTTCAGCTCCATCGTACTCATAGTTTTGTTGTTGGTTGCCCGTTTTAATGCCGTTTATCAAAATGTCTTGTTGTCTTTTTAAATAAAAAAAATAAAAAAAAGAGTCTCGCGCGGCCCCAACAACGGCTCCCTTCTCCCAAAAATAGCGCACACACATATGAAAAAAGCGACATACTCAATTTCACTCTTCTCACTAAACAAAACGTGATTAATTGGAACACGATGAACAACGGGTCAACGTCTCGCCACCAGCCTAGGAGCAGTGTTGGCGGGAGTGCCAGCATGCGGGAGCAAATGGCGCAGAGTTTTGATGAAGAAAAGACGCGAATTGAGCGATCATGCTTTTCCAGACTCGACGAGACAAACAATTGTAAGTAGAAGGGGGGATGCATTATTAAACAAGCGGTACTAACTATTTACACAGTTTTGGAGACTTATATCACACATGTCAGGGTCACTGAAGACTCGTCATCGCCTACGGGCCGACCGGTGCCAAACTCTGCTGAAAAGAACAAGAAGAAGCGGGTGGTGATTATTGCGGTTCGCAAATCAGGCCGGGTGCGGGTACACAAGGCTAGGGAGAACCCTAACGGTAACTTTCAAATCGGCAAATCTTGGAACTTGGACGAATTGACAAAGATTGAAGGGGATCCCGCCGATATTAATGCTTTTATTATGCATATGGGTAAACCATACTACTGGACTTGTCCAACCCCACGAGAACGAAGCACGTTTATAAACAGCGCCGTCAAGATTTACAAACGGTATACTGGTGGGCAAGTGCCTGAACTGGTTCATATCGACAATGCCGGTGGTGTTAGTAGTAGTAGTAGCAGCAGCAACAACAGTGCGCCACCACCACAGCAACAGCAACAACGATCAAAAAACCACCCACCACCCACTCGTACACCGCCAATGCTGTCGCAAGCTCAGTTTGGCCAATCGCCTGGTCACGTACAGCCTCCATACCCGCAACAAACCGCAAAACCAATGCCGCAGGTCCATCATCAGCCGCCAAAACAAGCGTTTTCACCAGCTGGTAGTGCTAGTTCAGTGCCACAACGACCTGGTTTGACTCCAAACGACAGCTTTGCAAGCACACAATCACAGCCACAGCCAAGCTTTTCGCATCACACTAGAACAAACTCTGGCACATCAAGGTCGAGCACTCCATCTCAAACTCCAAGCATATCGTCGCAGCAGAACCAGCCACTACAATCATCGTACCATCGTAAACGACCGTCAATGAACAACAATTCGACGTCAAACTCGTTGGAGGCCATGCCACCGCCACGAATGCGGTCTCATTCCAACTATTCGGCTGGTTCCCCATCACCACCTCAACAGCAACCACCACCACAACTACAAACACAACAACGGCCGGCACAGATGGTTCCACCGCCACCGCCAATCGCGTCTACACCACCACTAAACACTGGCTCACCCCCGGGGGCGTCGAGCATAAAGTCTACATCGCCTCCAAAAACAGTGCCGCTTGAAGAACCGCCACAGTCCCAGAAAATGCAGCGGTCGCCGTCTACTCCAGAAGTGGTGGTATCGGCCATGGGTGGTGGTGATAATGATAATGACGGTATCGAGCCGCAGCAAGATCAGCAATCGTTTAAAAAAGGCCATCGTAAAAACCGATCGTCCATCCACGATATCAAAGTGTTTGCTCGTCCTCCTAGCATTAGCGACCCTTCGCAACTTGCTGCTGCTGCTGGCAATGAAGACGAGTTGGCTACTCTGGCACAGACTTCAAGTCAAGTTGAGAATGACATTTTGGAGAGCTTGAATGTAAAAAAGAGGGATATTGACGACGGTCAAGTTGCGAGTGAACACACGGGGGGAGTTTCTACTTATGAACGCGGCGATATCATCACCGAGCTGGAAACCGTGGATGGGAAAACACACTCACGCCACAAGAGCAAGAGCTCAGTGTCCTCCATCAACTCTGTCGAGCGGCGCAAGATGTCCTTTTCTGCGGAAAGCAACGCGTCTGCCGTTGAAGAAACACTTGGCGAGTTCAACTGGACTGGTCGTGATGATTCGCGAAGTTTGGAGGTGAATATTAGCACCGAGCTGGCATCCATTGAGGCGGCTAATACCCACAATGTGGTTGATTTGGACGACCGACTAGACGAGATTGACCAAATCTTGGAGGATGCGATCCAAGAATGTAGCCGGCTAGACACCATTCTGGCCTTCTTTTCTGTACAAATGGGGTCATTTGGCGACGATGTCCGGCATATTGAAGGGCAAGGTAAAGGTATCCAAGTCTCAACCAACCATCAAAAGGATTTGTGGAATGAGCTGCATCGTATCCTCAAGACTGTGTCGTTATCTGACGAGTTGCTAAAGACTCTGAAAGCTGGTCGGTTTGATAATGCCAAGGACATTACCATCACTGAAACGGCGCTTGTTGAGCTGTACCGAGCTTTGGTCATGTCCGAATCTGGCGGTAGTATTGAAGCTTTGGGGTCCATGCGGTCTATCCAAGAAAAACGACACATTTATGAGCAAACGCGCAACGACTTTGGCAACAAGTTTCGACAGTTTATTGACGGGCGGTTCAAAAAGGCCATGGCTGAAGCAGAAAATATGGTGGCTGCTGATTCTCAACGCGAAGAACCGGTCATTACACGGATTGAACGGCCTATTCTCCATATACTATACCCATTGACCGGCATTATGCTCTATCTACGAGAAATTGACGACGTGTCGTATGAAAGCGTGCTAAAAATGTACGAGTATTGTGTCAAGCCGTACTATGAAAACGCCATTAGCACGTATATGGCAAAGTGGCGACGACAAGTCTCGTCAATCTTGCAACGAACGCAAAAGTTTTCGTTTGCAAACAACAAGGTCAAGCATGGTAGTGTTGATGGTATCGTGACGAAATCTTTGAAACGATCAGGTACACTAGCCAAGTTCAAGTCGAGTGCTATGAATGGCGGCCACAACAATACTGGCGAGGGTAAGGAATCGCGAATGCAGTACGCGGCCCACAACCAAGGCCAGAATGGCAGCGATGATAACCTGAGCTGGAACCCTGACCAAAAATCCCGGTCTCAAGTCAAGCGGTCGTTATCCAACATTCTCGACGAGGTTTGCACCACCATTGTATCTCAACAAGAAGTGCTAATCCAGCTTTTCCACCAGTCCTCGTTTGGCGGCAGTGGGTTCCCAGAGTTTACCAAACGGTACCCACCGTCCAAAAGAAAGACGGGCGAGGAGGTTATCCAAGACATTACAGTCCGAGAGATTGAGCCAGATGTACACCGTGGCAAGGAGATGATGATGCATGTCAGTACGATTTTTGGCTCGTTTCAGGAGGACTTGACTCGGTTTGCTGATTTTTTGGTTAAGAATAGCGCGTTGGAATGCGTCTTCTTTTTGGCGCGTGTGGAGCTTGGTATTGCTAGATATGAAGCTACAAACCAAGACTTTTTGTTGCAAATGCTTAAACGGCTCAAAGACAAGATAAACGTGGTATGGCAGCAGTTTGTTCGTGAACAGCTCCAATCCATCGGCAACACGTTGGTATCTAGCAAGAAGCGAAAGGGTGTGGTTTATTTCGTCAAGGTGCTGCCGGGGTTTTGCAAAGTCATTGAGGAGGATTTGAACGAACTCAGCAGTCCACAGCAATCCATCAACGAGCTGCCGATTCGCCAGACTATTGATGAAGCGTATGAAAAACTTTTTAAAGAAGTTTTTCAAAACCTTCAACGGATCGCCAAGGAGTCTGGGGACGCGAACGGTGCGGCTCAAGATGGCGGCGGCGGCGGGGCAGCCACCACCACCACCACCACCAATACATCTGTGAGTAACGAATCTGAGGATAAGGAGAAACTAAACTACCACATTATGATGATTGAAAACATGAACGTGTTGAAGGAAGGCCTTGCATCCGTGTCTAATAGCGTATTGATGGGATCTCGAAGCCAAGCCATGATGACTTATAAGAATGAGCTTGATTTGTACATTAAGATGGTGATTCGGCGGCCTCTAGGCAAGATTTTGGACTTTTTGGACCCTATCGAAAGCATTCTTGCCAAGAACCCTGCCGATAACCCATCCACACGCTCAACTTATAGCAAGTCTACCATAAAACGGGCTCTAGCCGGTATGGATGCCAAAGAAGTGCGCAAGGGGATTGACTCATTGTATAAACGGGTTGAAAAACACTTTTGGGGGGATAATGAGGAATCCCACAGTGACAAGGACCCACAGCTGGTTGATAAAGTCTGGTCTGCCATCCAAGCCGAATACTCTTCAATCTTTTCACGGCTTATTAAACTGCTGGATAATTACTATAAAGATGGTGATATGAACAGCGGGTCTGCAATGCTTGAGGTGACAAAAGCAGATGTCAATGCAGCATTTACCAGAAGAAGCTAGTTATTGAAACCCCCTTGTATATATTAACCTATAACGGTATTATATATATTATTAAAATAAAAACCCACTAGTTTTTTTTTTTTTTTTTTTTTGTTCTCTTCTTTTTTGGTATCCATTTTTATTATCCGACTCAAACCTTTGGCAGCTTATCCGCATTGACTTCCCAATCTTTACTTACGAGTTTATCTCGAGCATCTAGCAAATGCTTATAACTGGTCTTGATAGTACCGTCACTAACCCCAGTCTTGTCAGCAATCTGGGTGGCGTTGAGCCCCTGACTAAACAAGTTTGAAGCCATATAAATAGCAGCTGCGGCAATAGAGATTGGACTTCGACCAGCCAAAGTGCCTTCTTCTTTCGCGCGCCGGGCGATATGCTCCGCAGCTTTTGTGATTTGAGCGGGAAGCCCCAAATGCGAACAAAACCGACGCATCAAATCTTCTGCATTGGTTTGAGTAGTAGAGTAAACTTCGTTAGTAGCATGCGACAACTTGATGCTGGCATCAAGCAGCAGCTTTTCCATAATCTTAAAAGTTCGGCCAATCTCTTTTTTAGGGACGCTTGTGAGTGCCCAGATTTCTTTAAAGGTCCGGGCCACGCCAGAACGCCGGCATGCAATAAAGATGGACGCAGCCATGATCGATTCCTGGCTCTTACCCTTTAATTTTCGATCTTCATGGACAAGCTTGTACGCTTCCTTGGCGGAATCTTGAACGACTTTTGGCAACAAGAATGCTTCACACATTTGACTGATCCGGCTGAAAGCAGTTTGCAATACATTATCCTTCTTGTCATGTGCGCTCTTGTTTTGAAGTCGGTTCAAGTCCCGACCCAAGTTGGACCCAGGCTGACCGTACGAAATGAGCGTATCCAGTTGGTTGTTATCCAGTAAAGGATTCCCGGCGTCACCAACTCGACTTGGATCGTCATTCCCTTGATCGTCGTTGCTGAACGTTCGCCATTCCGAGCGAGTGTCTACAATCCGGTCGCCCAATACCAACCCACAACTGCCGCAGACCATGTCACCTTCGCTAAACCGTTCAACCAGGTCCGGAGGCAAAATCTTACACTCAGGACACATCATGGTGACGTTCAGGTTCTGGTGGTATGGCTCATCTTTGGTAGTCGTTACACTTGGAGCCGCCGCCGCCGCTGGAGATGCAAGAGACATTTGGTTGGGTGTGGTGGTGTTGCGGTGTGTTGCCGGTTGGGGGAGTGAGGAAAGTGTAACACCCCGTCTGATTATATATTGGGATGTTTCTTACTAATTGAACAAACGGGGCCGGGTAACTGGAAAAATTTCTGCGCGGCTCAATCAGTTTTTTGCGCAACACAGAAAAAAAAAATATTCCATCAAAATTTTTTTTCTTTTCACTCTTCTAAAGACACATCCAAAACCTTACTAACCATGAAAGTGAAAAAGCCTCAAAGTAAACGAAAGTCCACCCGTCTAGCGGAAGGTATCAGAAAGAAGGCCACAGCAAAGGGCCGGAAGGATAGAAAGAATGATAAAAAGACTGTTCAGTGGAAATCACGAACCCCAAAGGATCCAGGTATTCCAAACTCATTCCCATACAAGGCTGAGCTATTGGCCAAGCAGGAGGAGCAACGGCAGCGTGATTTGGAAGAAAAGGCGTTGAGACGACAGCAGCAACGTGAACAGGCCAAGGCGGCCGGGCATAGCGACGAACAGATTGAAGAAGAGTTTGAAAACCAGGATAGAATCGAGACCAGCGGCAAGCTGGCCGCCTTGATGGAATCCGCACAAGCAGCCGCCGAGGAGTACGAACAAGAGCATGGTAGTGACGAGGAGATGGAAGATGATAGTGATGGCGAAGAGATTCCAGTGTTTACTGGCAAGCTGGACAAGGAATCCTCCCGAAAAGCATTTGACAAGATTTACAAACAGATTGTGGACAATTCTGACGTCATTTTGTATGTTTTGGACTCTCGAAACCCAGAAGGTACCCGATCCAAGCAAGTTGAAGAAGCAGTGTTGGCTCACCCAGACAAGCGGCTCATTTTTGTCCTAAACAAAATTGATTTGGTTACTGATGAGGTACTCCGACAATGGAGATCTCATTTGGAACTGTCCTTCCCTACTCTACCTTTGGCAGCTTCGAAATGCGCTCCAAACGCACAAACTTTTGAACACCCAGGGTTGAACCAATACACCACTTCTACTTTTCTACTCCAAGCGTTGAAAAAATACGCTAGCACTGCATCCAAAAAACGATCAATCGCGGTTGGTATCATTGGGTATCCAAACGTGGGCAAGTCCTCGGTTATTAACAGTTTGACTACTCGTCATGGCGGTAACCGATCTGCCTGCCCAGTTGGCGCTCAAGCCGGTGTCACCACCTCTATTCGAAAAGTCAAGGTTGACAACAAGCTAAGTGTTTGGGACTCGCCAGGTATCGTTTTCCCATCCGACACTGGTTCAAAGAAGAAAAACCCGCTCGAGGAACAAGCTCGATTAGTTCTGCTAAATGCACTACCACCAAAGCATGTCGAGGATAACCGACCAGCCGTGTCTCTACTACTGAAACGTTTGCAAAAGAACCCGGAGCTTTGGGAACGACTACAAAAGACGTATGATGTACCTCCAATGATCACCGATCCACATGATGACTTTGTGTCAAACTTTTTGGTCCATGTGGCTCGACGAAGCGGTCGATTGAAGAAGGGCGGCATCCCAGACTTGTCAAGTTCTGCCACCGCTATCATTACAGACTGGCGTGATGGCAGGATCAGCGGCTGGGCTCTACCACCAACCCGGAAAGAAAAGGAAGCCGCCAAATCAACCAGTAAAAAGAATGAGCCAGGTGTACAAGACCGTACTGTCATTGTTACTGAATGGGCCCAAGAATTTGATCTAGGTATTTTGTGGGATCAGGACGATGTGCAAATGCAAGGTTAGGAAGAATAAATAAAAATGAAACAGGTATATATATGAAATTATAAGAGTAATGAGGACGACCAGTATTTGCAAGTGAGTGATGGGATCCAGCATTATAAACATTGGTGCGGCTGTTTCCCTTATTTTTTTTGGTTCGGCTTGCCTTCCGCGCGCTTCATTTTTCTGCTTTTCTGCTGTAAAAAAAATTTGTCAGCACAGCTAGCAGCACCGTAAATTAAACCAACAAAAAAAAAAAACTCTTTTATTGACTTGTCAAGGGTTACTGGCTATACACATCCCCCCCCCTTCATTTAGCACCCGGGCGCCAAGGTACTTCTCATTAGCATGGGGTATCTGAAATATCCAAAACGAAAACGACGACAAGATAATGACGACAGCGACGAGGATATGATCAGCCCTGGGGGCGGTTTTAAAGCACGGCGTGTTACGTCAACCCAAGCGGCAGCCAACCAAGCGCATGCCTACCAGGTCACGCCTCGCAAGCTAGACCACCTGCCGGCTGAGCTTTTGCAGCATGTATTTGTGCTGTCACGGAACGCGGAGCTGGCAATGTGCTGCCAAAACTTGTTTGATAAGCTCTGCGGCGGGAGTACGTTTCTGCATCGGTTAATGCTAGAGGAACAGATTGTGGAGTATGACGGCTTCAACTGGTTGCAAGTAGGGGTTACAACCCGCCGCTATGTGACCAGAAACTTGCTGGAGCAATGCCAGGTTGAAAAGTTTTTTGTCTATACTCCTACTGAAACGACCCCGTGCATGATCCCCAGTGTGCTAGAAAACAAGGAATTTGATAAACGACGGCTGGGGTTGGTGCTTTACATGCTATCCAAAAACTGCAGTACAAACCCGAGAAATAACTTGGTTCTGGGCACTATCCAGAAACGCAACTACGAGCTGATGGAAACTTTTCTACGGATGGAAGTCAAGTTTGATTACCGTTCATTGATCGCTGCTATGGAAAACAATGACGAAAGTGCCTTAAAGTTTCTGATAAATTCCGGTGATGCGCATCAAAATTTGGAGCTATGGGATTACATTAAACAGACCAAGAATGCGGATATGTTTAAAAAGTTACGCCTCGTCGGAGTTATCCCTTCATATAATGCATTATGATTTGAGGACCATAAAAAAAGAATGAAAGAAAAAAACTATATAAATATTAATAACCAGCTGGTACCATATACTCTTGTTGATGGTGTTGACCCATACCAGGCATTTGCGCGTTCATATGCAAGTCTGAAAACCACGGGTGTTGCAGAGCTTGCCGGGCAGTGATTCTAGCTTCCGGTCGCATTTGCAGCAACAGCATCAACAAATCCATAGCAGCCGGGTCGATTTGCGGCAGGATTACTCGCATGTCTTGTGGAGGGAATTGCTGGAACGTGGTGACATAGTTTGGTAGAGTGGAGATACCTGGCCAAGTGTGCTCGTTTGGCGTGCCCATTAGCGAAAAGATCTTTTGCAGCTGGTTATCGTTGGAACTACCTGGGAATAGAGGCTTGCCGGTAAACATTTCCGCCATGATACAGCCAACCGACCAAATGTCAATTGACGTGGAATAAGTACGAGACCCCAACAACACGTCTGGAGCTCGGTACCACAAGGTCACAACCTCGTTGGAAAACGTGTTTACTGGGATACCAAACGCTCGAGCTAGACCAAAATCGGCTAGCTTGAGGATACCTTTATTGTTGATGAGCAAGTTTTGAGGCTTCAAATCCCGGTGCAAGACACGATTGTCATGGCAAAACATGATACCTTGCAGCAACTGGTAGGTGAACACCTTCACTTGCTGAGCTTCTAGAGCGCCATTCCGTCCACTCACGTCCATAAACTTTTTCAAATCCTTGTCCATAAATTCAAACACCAAATTGAGCTTGTTTTCGGTATGAATAACATCATACAAAGTCACAATATTCTCGTGCTTGAGCTCCTTCATTAGCGAAATTTCACGGATAGCAGTTGATGGTGTCCCTTCTTCGCTGTCCAAGCTAATTTCTTTCAACGCGACCATCTGGCCAGTGGTCCGGTTACGACCTTTGTATACTGTCGCATAGGTACCCTCACCCAGCTTTTCCAGCTGCTGAAACCTAGAAACCGTGTTAGTAGATAGATTGTGGATGTATATACGTACTGAGACGATGTGCTCATTTGATGCTGTTATTTAGTATTGACAGGGGATGGGTGGTGTTTTGAATTCTCCGTCTGAAAAGTGAGGGAAGAAAAAGTGAGATAAAAAAAAATTGATAACGTAAAAAAAAAATGTGTCTAATGCGTGTGTTTTTGTGTGTGCGGAAGGGGCGCACTAACGCGCGGGCAACATTGAGCCCACGTGACTTTCAAAATTTTTTCTCACAATCTATAAACTCCACCACAATCAAATCATGACAATCCGAAGGACCTTATCCAGCTCTGACGTGCGAGATGTTCGGAAAGAGCCGTCTATTCTAGGTGAAGAATGGGCAGGAATCTTTTCGGCTGCTTGCGACGGGACAGTGGAGCATTTTGACAAGGCCATGATGAATATTATTCGACAACCCAACCTCAACTCCACCGTGATTATGCGGGCTGATATTCTGCAAGAAAACGATGAGTTTAACGACACGCCCGCAATTGATCATGTGCTGTGCCCGTATGTGGTGAATGGCGATGATACAAAATCCCGATTGTTGACTATATCAGACAGTATATTTACACTTGAATCGACGGTAGTGCGGAGAATCGTGCCTCGCAACCCGCAGCGAGATCCGGTCATCAACCAGACGTGTCTAGTGTATAAAGGCGACGATGCATCGATGATTATTTATATTCCACATTTGGAAAGCGCCGCTCAGATACCATACTATTTACCACCGGCAAGAGGTGTGGCCATCTTGTACCACCAGAACGAAATCTCGGTTCATTATTCAATGTTTGATGAGCAGAGTTTGCGTGATATTCCAAATCTCGACGACTCTGATCGATCTGTTCGGATTGCCCTGCGATTATTGGAAACGTCATCAAAACATTCGAGCGGTGCTAGACAGGGATACCAAAAAAGAGTAACTCACGATGTGATTGTTGATAAAGTCAAATTCCAGGATAGGTATGTGCTCCTCAAACAGAAATACGCCAAAGAGTTGGTAGCCAACTGGGCAGAAAATACAGACCCCAAAAAGCATGTGTTTGAAGACCTGGCAATCGCCGCTTTCCTCGTTACGTTATGGGACCAAATGTACGACACAAAACAAGAGTTTCAGTTTGCCGATTTGGGGTGTGGGAACGGCCTGCTCGTCCATTTACTGATCCAGGAAGGGTATAAAGGGTTTGGTATTGACGCTCGAGCTAGAAAGTCGTGGAGTATATACCCAACCGATGTGCAGGATTGTCTCAATGAACAGGTGCTCGTCCCAAGTATGCTACTAGCCAACGATTCACCAGAACTTGACGATCCTAAAATCAACACGCTAAATGTATCACCAAACACATTCTTGATTGGGAACCATTCTGACGAACTGACAGTTTGGATCCCGCTACTCGGCTTCCCGTTCATGGTCATCCCATGCTGCTCACATGCGTTGTCTGGCGCCAAATATCGGTTCCCACCCGCCAACCCTGACAACAAGTCTACTTATGCATCGTTGGTAGATCATGTTGATAAGGTTGCTAAACAAGCTGGGTGGAAAGTGGAACACGAACGGTTGCGAATTCCCAGCACGAGAAACGCCGCACTGATCGGACGCGAGCGGGTTAGTGAGCATAATCTCGCCACCACCCAATCAATTATAGAATCGGAAGGCGGCGCTGATGGGTGGGTTCAACGGACTACAAACTTGATGAGTAAAACACCTCGTGGTCATTAATTGATACATTATTATATTATAAAATAAAAAAGATAAAATTAAAAAAAGTGTTCATTTCTTACCGCCCTTCTTTTGGTTACGCTTCTTGCCAATGATTCGTTGCACATTCTTCTTTGGATCGTTTTGTTCAAGCTTGGCACGTTTCTTTGCCTGTTCCTGATCATTCTGTTTCTGTTTATCGTCATCTTCACGTCTTCGCTTGGCGACTTGCTTGTCCTTGACTTGTCTATCCTGTCGGTTCTTGATGACAGTGGCGTTTTCGATAGCAAACTCAACAACCAGTCGACGGCCCTTGGCATCTGGTTCAAAAGTTTTCAGCTCTTCTTCCGTCAGACCGGCCTTTAGTTCATCTTCAGTGACCTTGTGAGCGTTCAAGAATCGTAGAGCCATCAAAGCAGATCGATGGTCTCTAAACTCGACAAACCCGTACCCACGGCTTCGTCCCAATTCACCAGCTTCCTTCATTTCGTGAATGATTTTAACCTGACGCACCACACCATGCTTGCTCTTTTTGTTTGATTCCTCTCTTTCTCGCATGGCTAGAGTAGACCGTTGCTGTTCTTCTTTACTCAACGGCTGTCTCTTCCCGTCTGCAACTTGTTTGGCAAACTCTACTACACCCTTTCGGCAAAGCTGTTTCAGACTTGCACCGCTCATGCTTCGGGGAAGGTTTCGTACCGCTAGACGAGTCAATGAAACGTGCTGACTAGGGCTCTTTTGTAGCTTTTCTTTTCGTTCTCGGAATGACTTTTCTCGAATGTCGAGTTCAGATTTTGAAATAACCTCGGCTAGACGCGAGTCTTGTGTGATTCGGCCTTCATTCAGCAAAAACGTGTGTCGCTTATCCCGGATATTAGGAGTCTTGCCTAGTAACAAGTCTCGTTTTTTGGCACTGGCGTCGGCAAGCTTGCCTGCCGTTTCACGCTCAACAGCTCTGGTGATTGACAAGATTCGGCCGTCTAGTACATATCGCGAGTCGACATCATCGGCGATAAGTAGGGAAGATGTACCGGACATTGGCGCTTTGGAAACGCATTCATCTCGAGTGGCTTCGTCAGCAAACGCGACAAACGCGGTACCCTTTGGTTGGTTTGCAACCTTGTCCATGACTGGCAAGGCGTATCTCACTTTACCAAACTTTTCAAAATGTTCTTTTAATGATTCGTTAGTAGCATCGTATGGGATATTCCGCACAAAGACGGTCATATCGTTGGACGCGCCTCGGACCTTTGGTTTATCATCTTCCTCATCTTCCTCGTCTTCCATATCTTCCTCATCTTCATCGTCGTCGTCTTCGTCGTCATCATCATCACCAAGTTGGTCAGCGTCTTCGTCCTTGATTTCGGCGAGTTCTTCGGCTTCTTCATCTTCGCTTTCACTCTCGTCATCGTCGTCGTCTTCTTCTTCATCATCACCATCCTTGTTCAACCACTTTTCCTTCTCGACAGCCCAATCCACAGCTACTTGTCGACCGCCAATCTTCAAGTTTTTAGTCTCTTCAATGGCCTTCATTGCGTGTCGCTTCTTGTTCATTGTGACGAATGCAAACCCGGTCATTCGGCCGTTGCCAGTTCGGGGAATAAACGCATCAACGACTTTACCGTACTGTTTGAAAATCTTTTCCAGTGTGGATTTATCACGTACAGACCACGGCATATTACGAATAATCAACCGAGGCCGTCGTTTTTCCAGCACCTTTGCCTCTTTCCGTTCAACAGGCTTGCCATCAGTCTCACCTCTTGATCTGGCCTTGGCAAAGTCCACTTTTAGAGTAACTCCTCCACGGAATTTGATCTTTTTGGTCTCTTCAACAGCAATGTTGGCGTCTTCGGCGTTGGCAAAACTGACAAACCCAAACCCTTTGGACTCCTTGGTGCCTGCATGCATAACCACAACGGCATGCTTGACTGGTGCGAGTTGTGAAAAGTACTCTGTCAATTCTTCAGAAGTTGCATCTGAAGGCAACGACCGCACAAACAGTTCGGTCTTGTGTTCGATCTGTTCCTTTTCTCCACTCATACTTTCTTATTAGTTTTCCCTTCGGTAAATGGGTTTTATCGAAAACGGAATATCTGTTATAAAATAGAAAAATTCTGAAAAGAAAAGTATGAAAAAGGTCTCGTTTCAAAAGAGAAAAAATTTCACATCAAACACTGGCACCGGGCCGCGGGAGGCGCGCGCGCGACCTAATATTTTGGAAAATTTTAAGGTTCACGTGACCTTTCCCTTCTATTTTTGTCAGCCGCACGTTTCTCGCAATAAGCATGTGTTCAATTTAATAAAATATAAATAAAAAAAATAAACGTTTCAAAAGTACATATATACATCGGGCACCACACACAGTATATTAGCTATCCACCGTGTTAAAGTTTAAGACGCATTCATGGCCAACCGGATGTGTCGTGTACTTGTCCACGATAAACATTTGCTTCTCGCCATCAAACCCCGGGTCAAGAGTGGTGTTATATACACGGTAGATGGAGGCGACGATGAGCTTGATTTCTTGTAGAGCGAGGTTCATTCCGATACACATCCGCACCCCCGCACCAAACGCGGTAAAGTTTCTGTTCATCTTCCGCAGCTGGTCAGGGCTGGACTGGTACCAACGTTCTGGTACGAATTTGAGTGGATCTGGGTATGCGTCAGGGTCACGATGCATTGTCCAAGGCTGCATGGATACAACCATGCCAGGTGGAACGAGACCCTTGCATGATACCATCCCCGAGGACGGGACAATACGAGGCTCCGCTCCAGGGATCGCGGAGTACAACCGCAATGTCTCATGCACGACGCCATTTAAATAAGGCAACGAGTCAACCTCTTTATACGGCAGCTCACGATCCAGATCACCACTTCCAAACGCCTCAATCAGCTCGTAACGCAATTTAGTCTGTGCCTCCTGATCAATCGACAAGTGGTATGTCAGGAACGACAAAGTAGCACCTGTTGTTTCATGGCCTGCAGCGGTGTGATCTTGACTCTCCGCGCACGCTTCATACCCAGTCACCCCATGTTTCGCTAGCTGAGAAATTACCGTGTCTGGTTCGGGGTCCCGTGTCTTTAGTAGGGTTTTGGCGCTGCACCAGGCGGCTGTTGCTTCGACAGCAATCTTTGTGGCCTTATCCTGTGCTAGCTCAATAAACCGCGGCCATAACGTAACCCAGAACCACATTGCCGACTGTAACCGATAGTTTTCAATCATGGTGTAGTCTTGTGTTTCTAAAAAGTCCGACCCGTGACCATCTCCTAGGATGAACCCCGTCACAGTATCCATCGCCAAAGCGTGGAATATGTCGTAAACGTCTAGCGCAGTATTCGGCTCGGTCTGGTTGATAATCTTTATGACATTGGCGATTCTTTTCTGGGTCATGGTCTCAACCTGCGGAGATGACACGAATGATTTGGAATAGAGCTGGTTTAGGCGTTTACGGCGTTTGATGTGTTCGGATTTGTTTAGCGAGGAGAAGGTGTTTAGAACGTTGTACGCCCCAAACTGTCCGTAGAATTGCGACTTGTCGTAATTCCCCACATAGATTGTCTTTATCAGCTCTGGATCGGCTACTGACACCTCAAACGGCGAAAGTCGAACAATCGGCCCATATTTGTCGTGCAGCGAGTGCGTCAATCTTATTCGGTGCTCAGCCCACGTATGGTACAACATCCAATACTGAGTCAATGCTGATATAGGTGGGCCTGGGATGTGTGCTAGCGGCGCATAATAAAGCGGGTATATGACAAAATGGTAAACGAAAATGGTTGTTAATGCTACGGCGATTGTTGTTAGAGGCGATTCGATCGCCCAGCCCAATACATCTGTCAACATTTAAGCTTACTATAGTGTGAGTGCCAGAAAGGAAGGAAGGAAAATAAGAATATTTTAAGGCGGATATGACTGATTTTAAACTTCCCAAGCTTCGACTTGATTCCGCTAATGGCAAGTATCGTATCAATTGCTTAAGCTCTCCCCCGCCGATATATCGTAGCTAACGGCAAGTGAGTGCGTGGCGTGATGCAAGCGTCAACCGATATCAACTTTTTTTCCCCTCCCGAAATTAATTAAAGGCTTTTTAGTCACGCGTTTAAGATCATGAACCTCTCAGACGGAGCTCCGAGAAGCCGATTTTGAAACATCGGAATGCCGGATTGTGGGACAATTGGGGCAAGCAAAAAAAAGGCTGGCAAGGCTTATCTACCATGGCTGCACCAGTTCGGAGCTCAAATGTCGAACCCGACTTCCGATCAACGCGGAGAAGGTGTGTGCTATGGGGGTTTTAGCGGGCAGGGGTTTACATTATCCTCGCTTCAACAGCAAACCCCTTTTGAAGTTGAATTGAATTGAACAATACCTCTTGACTCTCACTCATCCAACTCTCTCCCCCCCACATACAAAAAATATCACCAACATCAACAACAAAAAAAAAAAACAACATGAAACAAAAACAGGCAGAGGATTACCCCGATTTGGCCTCACAATTCGACTTTGACAAAATCCCTTCGTGTCTACGGTCGCGTCCGTTTGATACTGAAGATTTATACGAAAAAGTTATGAATGCGTTGGTGCAGAGCGGAGTGCCGGAAGAGGCGTGGCAGATCGATAGCGACGAAGCAGCGCGGTTTTTCCATGGCTGCGATTACGACACACTAAGCAGCATACACGGGAGCAAGTCCGAACAGGAGAATGTTCGGTCATGGGGATTGGCGAAATATGGCAACAAATACAACCTTTCTTCGATCCGTAGCGCCTGCGACAATTCACACACATTTGACGAGCTACGTGATGGGTTGTTATACGCTTACAAACTGGCCTATTGCAACGTTATGTTGCCGGAACGAGTGGTTAGGAATGCACCGCCAATCCTGGCCAAAACTCTAGAATTGTACGTGTTTACGTTTGGGCTCACCGATTTTTTGCCCAGAGTTAAAGAGGAACGGGATAGACTGGAAAGGTCTAGGACAATGACAGTGTTGCGTGACCTCAGCGAGCTCCAATTATCTGGGGCAAATTGTAAAGATGGTGATGACGTGCAAATGTATCTCAAACGGGTAAAACCGGCTTTCCACTACGTTGCCAAATTCTACGCTGGTACTCCACTAGGAGAAAGCTTCAACGCGTGTGTAGTAGGCAAAGCTCTAGAAGCGGTTGAACGACGAGTGCCTCACCTGCAAATGCCATACAAACTATCAACTGCTTACGACCGGGCAGTCATGGGCGGCGACCCAATTGATACCCAAGAGGCGATACAACTACTGACGGACGTTTCAAACTACATGAACCAGAACGAGACGTTATTCCGGCATGAATCATTGACAGGTTAATAAATAATAAAAGCTTGTGCGTGTGTGTTTTTTATTTATTTTTGTCATACGTAACCTTTTCTTTTAAAAAAACACCTTCTTTGCTGATGAATACGTCGCCTCTTGCGGGCAATATGGGCATTTGAAAGGATGATGATAGTCGTCTTTGCACAAGAACTGCACGCTATTCTTAGCAAGCACGTGGCCGCACGGGATCATTAGTGGTGGGTTATCCTCGCTGGTCTCTTCCTTTGACACTGGGCAGACAAAGATTGCGTGGAAATTGAACCGTTCTGGTAGCTGGATATCCACCGGCATGACATCCGTTGATGTCCATTCAGCACGTTTCTTTTGCATAACCAGTTTGAGTTTGGCTAGTCGGGGGATTGCCAACACGCCGGCAATTACCGACAAGTAGAGTGGCGATTCGGGTGTTAGACCAAGCAATGCACAGAATTCAAAGCCAAACATTTCGGCCAGTTGTGAATATGTCGGTCCCTCCAACAGGCGTTTGTATGGAGATGAGTCCGGCTTGTCAATGTAGAGCTGTGAAGTCATTAACTTGGAAATCTCGTCAAAATAACGGTTTCCAAATTGATGCAGGTTTGTTCGCGCATAGCTCAATGCTTTACGCTTATCGCTCTCTTCTAATAAATAATGAATAAACTTTAGCTTGTGTAAAGAGAATTCCAGGTTGGACCCTCGGTTGATGAGGTCAAAACTCTTGTTGGTTGCCCATTCAATTGCCGGGTCCAGATTCTTGTGCGTAATATGCTGCAGAATCTCAAACATGTGTGCAAAATCAGTCAGCAAGTTCTCAGGAACATTCACGTTGGCCTCCTCTTTGAACGCCTTGGACACTTCAAAATCACCAGACCTGGTCAAATGCATCAATACCGCTTTGTTGAGTTCCTGTGAGCCGCTTTCAAGCCGGCTGTTTTGCTTGCTGACCTCTTCCAAATCGTTATTGCTCTTGAACGTCCGTTCTAGAGATTTACCGTACTTGGCAATGCTGCTATAAACCGCTTGTTGGCTTTCCTTCAGTTTCTTTTCGTTCTGGGTCAGCTCGTTCTGTAGCTGTGCCATTAGTAGGTCGGATTTGGATGCGTCTTGTTCAACCTTTTGCTGTGTCCTTTCCAGCATAGTTAGCAGTTCGTCCACTTGGGCCTGGCACTGGGTTAGCGATGCAGATGTTTGCAGCCGTCCCAGCTCTTTGTGAATGAGGTCCATAGCTTTTGTTTCTTTTATTATTATTTTTTTGATGTGTGTGGTGCTTTTTGGGTAAGGTGTAAAGGTTTAACAAGAGGTCTTGCCCCCCGCATAAAAATATATATATTTCCAACTCCCAACTTTCTTCCTTTCCCATTTTACGCGCCCGTTCAACCTTTTTTAGACAATGAAACCATCTACGACTATGGTAGGCCTGCCCATGAAGGGTATGGTCGACAGCGACTGGGTCCATCCGCTTCGTCACTATATTGCGAGTGTGTATGGACCTGGCGAACATTTTATTGAAGAAATCAATACGCTGCATCGGTTGAGGCAGGATGTACGGGGCTCAGCAACAGACGCCATTGGGAGGGATTTGTTGTACAGATATTACGGGCAGTTGGAGCTTCTCGATTTGCGAATCCCCGTAAATGAACGAGGCTGCCGCATGTCGTTCACTTGGTCAGATTCATTCAACGGTGACAGCACGACTCAATACTCGCTGGCGTTTGAAAAGGCTTCGTTGTTATTCAACCTTGCCACCGTAAACTGCCGGATAGGCGCTGACAGCGACGACGTTAAAGTCGCATACAACAGTTTCCAGGCCGCCGCCGGTATCTACCATTATGTTATGGAAAACTTTTTGCATGCCCCTAGCACCGACTTGGCACAGGATACTGTCAAGGCGCTGTCCAAGCTCATGCTTGCCCAGGCTCAGGAGTCGTTTTTGGACAAGATGATGCAGTCGGGGTCAAAGCCAATGATTGTTGCCAAAGTCGCCAAATCAGCGGCACTCATGTACAAGACAGCGGCTGAGAATTTACAACAAGTGTATCAAAACAAAACCTGGGGTGAAAAGTCGTGGTGGCAGTTTGCGTTTGTAAAATCCAACTACTTTTTGGCCGTGGCTTGTGATTACCAAGCAGAAGGACTGGAAGGGACAAGCAAGTACGGAGAAGCAGTCGCATTTGCTCAGTGTGCTTGCCAACTATACGCTGACACCTCCAAACTCGCCATCCCATCGGCGTTTAGCAGCATCAACACGTTAATCAAGTCCCGTGCTGATGCCGCCAAGCACAAACTCCAAACGTTGGAAAAGGATAACCAGTTTGTGTACCATGTCGCTGTCCCGCCGGTAAGCACGCTCACTGAAATTTCGGCAATGGACGCGGCTAAACCAACATCCATGAACGACCTATACAAGGACCAAAAAGACGTTGGCCAGATTATAGGCCGAGACATTTTTGAAAACCTCATTCCGCTCTCAGTCCACGAAAAGAGCTCAATGTATTCGGAAGAAAAGGCCAAACTGCTTCGAAATGAAGGCGAAAAGGTTGAAATTGCCGATGAAGAAATGAGCTCTGCATTGGAGTTTTTGGACCTGCCACGGTCTCTACGTATGCTCAAAAACGGCGGTCATGAAGACGATAATGTTGATATCCCTGGTATCGTGAAAGACTGGGCTGGCGACATGAGCAAGTCTGGTAGCATTGACTTTTCAAAAGTCGAGGCCAAACGGGCTAGCATTTTCCAAAAAGTGAAATCAGCCGAGCAAAAAGTCAACCAAGAACAGCAAGACACGGCAGAAAAGAAGCAACGGTACGGGGACGCATACACCCAATCCTCGGCAATGTCAATGAGCTCGGGGATTATTAGCGATATCCAGCGTGTCAAGGAGTCGTTGAATAACGGGGCAAACTCTGACTCAAAAGTCAAACAAATGGTTGAAAGCAACCAGCAGGATATTGATGTTTTGAAATCTGGTCCAAACAGCACCCGGCTGGATCAACTATTTAAAAGTAACAGTTCTACTACAACCTCCACCGGTCCAAACCTGTTGGATTTGGACCAGAGCGATGATGAAAACGTCAAGATTTGGATCTCCGAGACTGAAAACGCATTGACCAAGCTCAACAAGATTCGAAAGGAACGGGAAAACATTTTTGCCGAGTTTAAAGATAAAGTACACAAGGATGACATCTCCTCGTTGCTAATCTTGAACGGTAAAGTGCCAAGCGCGGAAGAACAGCTGTTCCAAACCGAGCTGGCCAAGTTTGAGCCGTACCAGTCCCGTCTAGACTCGTCTATCCATCATCAAAAGCAAACTTTAAACGAGCTAACAAACTCGTGGAAAAAGGTGCTGAGTAACGACTCGATCAAGAAGCAGGCTAGCGATCGAGAGGCGCGATACTCGCAACGGTCTCAGCTAATTGAACGTCTACGAACCGCTTACCAAAGCTGGAAAGATGCACAGGAAGGTCTCTCAAAAGGCGCCGAGTTTTACAACGAGCTTGACGCCACTGCCACCAATATTGTCTCAAACACTGATCAGTTTGTAACCAACCGTCAAGAAGAGCGGAACCGGATTATTCGTGAGAAACTAGGTGGCGGGAATAACAACTCATCGTCGTCGTCGTCGTTGAGCCAAGACCAGTTGCGAAACCAGCTTTCCGAGCTGTCAATGGGTAGTGGGAGCAGCGCGCCAGTGCCGCCACCAAAGCCACAATCACCATGGGGGGATTTGTCCACGCTGGATTCAGCTGCTGGTCCTCCGCCACCAAAACCTCCAAAGCCAACTGAACAATATCAATCGCTACCTCTTCAACAACCACAACAACAGTATGGTGGGTATGGTACACCATCTCAGTATGATGGGTCGTTTTATGGTGCTAAGCCGCAGCAGCAGTATGATCCGCGTGTGACCATTCCGCCACATGTAGACTCGTTCCAAAACCAGCCTTTATCGCCGCGACAGTATCATCCACATCATCCAAGCTATTTTGAGCAGCCACAGTATCATCAGCAGCAACCGTATCAACCTTTGTACAGCTATCAGCAGCAACAGCAACAGCAGCATCAGCAACAGCAGCAAACGCCGCCGCCACCATCGCAGCATCCAAACCCGCAGCAACGACCTCAACCGCCGCCGCCACCTCCACCTCCAAACCAAGGGCCAAATCAGTGGTGGACATAGAATTTGATTACGCTTACTTTTTACGGTTATTATTTACATTCTTCTTATTTCCGCCTTTACCTTTAGACGTATTAGTATTCGCATTGTTGGAATAAATAACTTCTTCGCCAAACCCCACGTCTCCAAGCTTGAAGAATGAGGTGATGCCGGAATCCACGACGGCGAGGACGACGTTTCTCCAGCCGTCCTTGAGCCGCATTGCTTGTGATTTCTTGGCCATGCGTTCATTAACCCGCTCATTTCCCAGCAAAGCCGCCATTTGGTCTATAGACGGCATATGATCGTCTTGAGCCGATACCACGGCGATACGGAAATCCGGCAAGCCAGGGTTGCTCTTTCTAAACTGCGGTGTGTTTGGTTTCCAAGCATCATATACAACCTTGAACGGCTCTTCGCACGTAATCTCCGTCTCTCGAGTATCCGAGTTTAAATGCGGTGGGGCATGGTACGGCACGATATCAAGCGCCTTGTATACCTGTGGGTAGTCACGGTACACGCCACGGCGAGCTAGTATCCCAGGTGATGCCCGGAACTGTCTAAGCCAGCCACTCGCCCATCCCAACCCGAGAAGCGCGCAAGTTGAGCTATTCATCTCCTCCTCCTCAGTTCTGTACGTTTCCTTAGCTCGGAATAGAGTGAAGCCGATTCGTTTGAGGTATGTATACACCTGTAGACGTTCTAGATCGCGGCTTGTGCGTATACATGCGGCGTAGGCTGCCTGAACAGACATTGCAGGTCCATTATCTGGGTATGTCATTACCATACTGCCTCGTTCAAGAAGGTAGACGGCTTCTTCAGGCATGAGCCATTGGGCGCCTGTGGAGTCGGGTTTGCCAATAGTGGCGAAATGTGGTCCGCGGGCGGTATCTACGCGGGCTTGTTGAAGATCTGGGAACCACACTGCTTGGATGTGGGATTTGCCATTGTGTTTCCGGTCGCTTTGTAAAGCGGTGTACATGGCCTGTCTTGATTCAGCTAGAGTGGAGCATTGGACACCTGTGCCATCAGGTTCATAGTCCTTTTCGCCGCGGCGTGGCAACGAAGTTAGATGTTTCGATGACGAGGTGGCGGTCAGGATCCGCCAGTCTTGTTGTTCGTCTTCAACATCGTCGTGCTGCGGTGGCTCGTCGGACATTGTGTATTTTTACTGTAGTTTTTTTTTTTGTATGTGTAGGATAATATTTGGAAAATTTTGGTGATCGCGCGCGCGGGTCGCATGGTGGCTACCCAACGCCCATGAGTAAGCCGTACGTACAATTGGGTGCGCTATTTGTAAACTCTAATCCCTACCCACACTCTTCATCTTCATTCGAAACCGGCAGCCATGCTGGTTCTTTCCAGAACCACTCAGTATGGTTGAAATACACAACCAACTCACGGGTATAAAACCCAATAAACATCCAGTTCATTATCATATAAACATAAAACACCGGATAGAAGGGTTCCGGGCGCCCTTGTGAGTCGAGCATAATCATCCAAATTAGAAGAACCGATCCAAACGCGTAAAACAGGCACCATGAAACAAGACGACAGACCGCATAGCCAGTGTCATCAGTCGATGTTGGAATACCCACGCAAATATAATAAACATGGACACAAATTAAGAAAAAGCAGATCCACGATGTGATAATAGCAGCTTGAGTATAGTACTGCTCCGGCCCTCCCAACAAAAACTCGTCTGTTTGCGCATCATCACCACTAGTAGCAGCGTTCTCACCCCTAGTATCCGTATAAATAGGCTCTACCGGCTTGGTCTGAGCCATGTCAAAAAACATTGCATTTGCAGTGTTTGGTCTAGATAGATCTGCTAGCGCGGGACTCGACATGGTAGGTGCGGTGTGCATGATCACGATCCGGCGATTCGGGTCGGCGTGTAACACCGGGACAGCTCTGACGATGGTAATAAGCGATAGTAATAGCAGGATATTCTTGAACATTGTGTTAAGCGCCGTAAAAAAAATGTAGGAGTGTTTGGTGCAAAGTGCGCTTATAAGCTGTTTTCCAAAACTCCCAAAAAAATAAATAAAAGTGTGCGGCTGAAACATGTCCTACCTATTTTCGATCAAACAAATTCATGGGACCACTTGCCCATTCAATTGCCGGTCCATGCGATCACCAAACGTCTTTTGCGTCTGGTCTGACAGTATGGATAGTACGGATCTGATCCAGGCCCCACTTCGTATACACCATATATACCATATATACCGTATACGTTATTATTACACAAATGCTTTGCACTCATTGATATAGTATACTATATATTTTCGACGTAACTGTTTGACATGAGGTTGTTTTATCACCGGCACCGATTAAGAGCTTGATTAGGGTGTCTACCATGTCGTCTTCGGGATTTTTGGTCGGGTTTCGACTGGTGGTCCCCTACGAAGCCGCGTACCAAGCGGCGCAACAATGTGTCATATATGTTTCAAACTTTATAAACAATCACATTCAAGCCAAAACAGAAAGATACTACGTGTGATTTATCAAACTTGACACAAACTCACCAACCCCCGCACCACCGTTAATCTCGCTCCAAGCGCTTTCGATCCCACAATGTGTATGGATTAGTATACCGTGACGGTTCATAGACAACCCTCCCCCGCTGTCCTGTCATTAAGCTTTTTGGCCACCGGTTTCCGAACACCCACCAAAAAAATTACACCTGCCCCCCTTTGCCTTCATCACATTCACAAGAGCCAGCAACGCAAAAATAAATTAAGCTCACACATTATATACATATTCGACAATTGTGGACATTCAAAAAAAATTTTTTTTGTTGTTGTTGTTTTCCATTTCCATTTTATCAAAGTAGATACCCTTTCTATTTTTTATTTCCTTCATTCTTTTACTGTTCGATACGATCATCACGCACAAGGGTTTGTTCGAAATTTTTTTATATATATTTTACACCTTTTGCATTATCAACAGACAAAATCATCACCACCGCCAAATCCAACCATGCCAAATAAAACCGACGAGGCCACCTTAGGCGAACTTGTATGTTTTAACCTACCTTCTTTTTTGATTATTAAAAGTAACACAACTAATTTGATATTACTATTTACAGAGCTATGATATTCTCAAGGATTTGATACGACCGCTAGCTCATGAAGCCACGTTAAAGGCGGTGCAACACGAAAAGTCGATCCGGCGTAAATACGGCAAGGAGTTTTTTGCAAAGCCCATACCGGCCAGCAACGGTCCAGCAAACGGCAATTCCACAACAACGAATGGGACACCGTCGTTAGGAGTAAACAATGCATCACCAGCCGACACTGCCGCCTCCACACCAGCATCATCATCAACCCCAGCATCATCCACCACGAAGAAAGCATCCTCCACTGCCCGAGCGGAGATTAATGGACGTATAGCTTACAACAAAATCCCAGGCAGAGACATTTATGGGAATGAAAAACCCAGTACGAGCCGGTATTTTGAATGTGACAATTGCAGGCGTAAAGTGGCCAGTTCGCGATTCGCCGCACATATTGAACGGTGCCTAAGTGGCCGAAACAGCCGCAACAATCAAAGGTATTACTGTCCAGACTGTTTGTTTTATAAGCTAACAAATGTAGTAGAAACTATGGCGACTCATCCGCCTCGCCGCCCGATGCGAGTAAACGGCCTTCCCCCACCAAGAAGCGTAAAGTCGACGAGACGTTACCCAAAACACAGGTTAGCAAGTTTATCGACCGGTCTAAACCTGCCACCGCTGCTGGTGCTCATTCGGCCCCAGTTAGCAGAGATTCCTCACCAGACGTCGGCCACCGCTCAGTCTCGGAAGGCCCTTCAGACTCGTTTCCTAGAAAAAAGCCAGTTTCTACAAGCTGATCAGTCTATACGTTTTATCATTATTATATATAGATGTAATTCAATAGAGAGTAAAAGTTTTGATTTATTGCTTACTTGGAATTGTGCGTTCTAGAAATTTCATGACGTGCTCGATTTCTTCTGGATCAGCAGAGTGCGGCAGGGTTGGGTATTCGTGCCATTCCAAAAACTGTCGACCAGCAGTCTTTTTCATGAAATCCCGGGTTTGTTCGCCAAACTTGAACTTTACAACCTCGTCCATCTTGCCGTGGCACATGAGTGTGTGTGTATCCTCGTTGGTTGTCTTTTTCATGGACTCGATCATGTTGTGGCATGGCATGTACCCAGATAGAGACATGACACCGGCAAGCTTGTGATCAGTGACGATGGAGGAGGCCAGACTCATTGCACCTCCCTGGCTGAACCCGCCCAACACGATCCGGTTTGATGGGATGCCACGTTCAATCTGTTCTTTGATGAACGACTCGACAATCTTGATGCTTTTGGTCACACCAGCCTCGTCCTTGATCTCTAGAGCCTCCAGGTCAGTGATATCGTGCCAGGACGGCATTGCCATGCCAAAGTTTAGTGTGACTGCTTGCTTTGGTGCGTTTGGAAAGATAAAGTTGACGTGGTCAAACTTGTTGCCTCGTTTGGTCGCTTCGCTCGCTAGGACACTCCACCCTTCGCCGGAGTCACCCAGGCCGTGTAGGAAAATCACTGCCGCAGTTGGGGTGGACGGTGCTGCTACTCGTAAAGCTGGTAAAGACATTTTATCTAAGTTTGGTTTGATGTCGCGAAAGAGGGAGAGAGAAAAAAAAAATTGACGACAGGGTTGGGAAGAGACGCCCAGCTCCAACTGATTTCGATTTTTCGACGTTTTGCCTTTGATAGAAAATAACTATAGACCAAGTGTCATATAACCCTTAAGTAATTAGCTGTGAGGAGAGACAGGTTGGCAATGTTCAGATCGAGAATCGGACCATTTCCGGGATCAAGTGGTCAAGTGGCGGCCCCCTCGAGACGTTTGCAGACGTCATGGAACAATACGATCGTCAATTCTAGCGCGATTAATTGGACACGGCTGATCATCTTCAAATTAATTGAATACAGAGCTCTAGAATGAAATGACTGTATAATGGTGCTACATTTTCTATAGTTCCAGAAGAAAAAAAAAACACTTCCCAAGGTGTCAAAGCTTCTTGGCCGTAAGACTAGATAGGAGAGAGAAGCTATCACCTAATACAATACATGCGGCTCACACCAACCAACCAACCAACCAAAGAAAAAAAAAATAAAAAAAAAACATCAACGAACCAACACCCCTTGTTTAGCCACCTTTGACCCATTAGCCAGCATGGGTTTCCCAAAATGCCACGCCGCGTTGGCGTCATTTGCGCGGTATACTCTCGGCGCCGGGTACTTTGACCTATCCACATGATTAGCGTGATGCACCGCCTCGCTGATACTCTTCATAAACGACATGCAAGTGGGATGGTCAAACGAGGTAACGGTGATTGGCTGCTCAATCTCGATATCTTTGCAGTGGTTGAACCGAGCCTTGATCAATAAATAATAGTTGAGCCGGTATAATGCGGCTGAAGTGGAAAATCCGTTTCTAGAACATAATGGAACATCCTGTCGTTCTTTATAAATCAACCCTTCCTTATCGCACAACTCCAGTGACGGGAAATCGATTGACATTTCGCATTGATATCCCCTTTCCGGAAGCTTAATATCGAGCTGATTTACTGCCTTGCATAGCCTTCTACGCCGCTCCACCGGCTCATCCCCTTCATGGTTAAAAATAGTTTCTTCAACAACCTGCATGGTGATGCGTTGTAGCTTGACTTTTCGTGATCTGGCCAGCCAGTCTGGATTGGGGAAGATTTTAATGAATGCAGTAACATGATCTCCTGGGCCATAGCTTGAGATTGGTATGGAGTAGTCGCACCCTACCAAATGATCCGCCGAGGACAAAGAGTCGACAATAGGCACTTTATACGCGCCAAATGTTGATAGAGTGTCGTAGCGTTTAACTCGTATGGGGTACCCAACGTGATGCTGCTGCTGCTGCTTGCCGTATACTATCGACACGAACAGTTGGTATGTGGTCTCGACCGAGGTTTTCCCCAAGCATATACTTGCTGGCATGGGGCGGTTAGTAGGCAGGCTATAAATAAACGGCAAGTCCATGGCCAGCACATCTTCATGCGTCTTTCCGGCAGTGACTTGGAACAACTTCATGCTCTCGCCAATCAAAAACGATTGGTCCTTTTTCGGGGCTGTGATACCCGGCTTGTTGGAGGGGGTGTGAATGACATCTGTGCGGTATAGTGCGATATTCACCAGCGTTACTTGTAACTGGGTGCCGTCCTTGGATCGCACCTCGACCGTCCCCTCGAGTCGTGGCCATGTTGCACTGATTCCTGGGAAACCCTGGACTATATCTTCGTTTGGTGGCCCGCGTACCTTGACGTCGAATACCGAGCTCATTTCATTATAATGACGATGCTGGTGAAAATAAATAAATGTTTTTGAGTGTGAACGAACAAAAAAAGAGAATTAAAAGAAGAGCAATAAAATCCGCAACGCTGTTTTAAATTGCTTGTGGCGCGTTTGTGAAAGAAAAAAAAAAACAAGAAGAAAAAATTGCCAGCAAAAGGATTCGAAATATGAGGGTTTTGTGGGGATTACGTAATACATAAATTATACCGGAATAATAACCCTTGCGCGCGGCCCATGAGATCCGGGCCTCCGATATCACGTATCATCATCACAAGACAATTCCTCATTGTTTAGTAGACAGGCATGTATATAATCAACAATGTTTGGGTTCATTCGGGGCGGGATACAATTGATTAATTTGTACATCTCACGTTGCGACATGCATAAATTGGGTAATAACACCGCCGATGCTGGTGTGCTTGTGTGTTGATGTGCTGCAGATGTTGTTTGTTTTGACTTTTTGGCCATTCGCCATATGCAAGGCTTCATGTTCCCACAGCAAAAACAACCCCCCCATGCATGATTTTGCTATAGTAACGTTATAAGGCGGCGCCTTAAGCTTGTACATAACAGGCTGTACGCGAGCTGCCCGCGTCGACTCTTTTGTTTGTTTACTTGGAATCAAAAATTTTTCTTTCGTACGTAGATATATATGCGGGCAGCACCAGCTCAACCACCTCCTTTTTCCCCCTCCCTCTCTCTTTTTCTCAGATCAACGCTCCAACAACTCTCTCTTTTTCCCAATTCACACAACTTTAGAGTAGCTCTAGAAGCATCAATTTATAAACAATGCTGGGTCCCAGGCCATCGAAACTCCGTGGGTCGCGGCATTTGCCATCCGCATTTGACACACAAACGGTGCCTGTTCCAAGTAAAGCTTCTTCGTTGGTAAGACACCCAACGACAATGGTTGATTATGAACAACATGAGGCTTCCACCAAACTTTATCAGCAAAAACCTTCCAAGTCGAACCAAAAGCCAGACCGGTCTCTTTCATCTTCGACTTCGACTTCGACTTCTAGAGGATGCAAACAGGAACATCAACAATCTCCACCACCTCCATCAACACCAAACCGTAGCGTTAACAATAACCCGCCATCTTCGCCTCGTCATGATTTGCACTGCCAGATCCGGCGTGAACATAGCCCAGTGCCTGGGGTTCACCGGGAACGAGCAAGCTCGCCACACCCGTGGAGCATATCGCCACCAGAACAGCCAGCTTCTCGTCATTATAACCCAACTATTGAAGATCCTGAGAGGATGACGCAGCCGGGAAATGCAAGCATGAATATGCCTCAACCGCCTCCTCCTCCTTCTTCTTCTTACCCCCAACCGCAATATTCCGGTACCACATCAATGGCATCATCTACATCGTCAACAACCTCAAACGGCCGGCCGGCGTGTATGATTTGCTCAGAGCAGCTGGAATCGCGGCAACGAGTGGTGCGAACAGATCATGGGCATATCCATATTGAATGTTTCTTGTGCAGCGAATGTAATGAGCCATTAGAGCACTCTGAGTTTTATTTCCGAGACAATCAGCCGTTCTGCCATTTGGACTACCACCGCATCTACAGTCCACAATGCGGATACTGCAAGACACCAGTTGAGCATAACGGGGTTGTGGCGCTGGACAGACACTGGCACCGAGGCCACTTTTTTTGCCACCAGTGCTCGAACCCGTTTGGCGATACTGACGATTTCTTTGTCGACCAGGATAAAGAAGTGTTGTGTGATGGGTGCTGGGGTACGAAACATGATATCAAATGCTGGCGGTGCAAGATAAGCTGTCAGCAGGGTATCGACGCGTTGGGAAGGATTTGGTGCTCGCAATGCTTCTGCTGTGAGGTCTGTACAAACCCATTCAAGAGCAGCGAGTTTATTCTACGCGAGGATGGGACATTAGCATGCCATGAATGCGAGACGCGTCGAATCAAACAAGACTGTTGGCGATAATATTAATTACTAAAAAAACTACAAGGCAAACGTCTCCATTTGCCTGGTTACTAACGGCATATCTATAGAATCAATCTTACCTTCACCGCATAGAATACACTTTTCAGATAGAATCTCGTCAATGCTTTGTGGCAAGTCTTTGGCGCCAGCACCGGCGGGGGAATTGTTGACC
This sequence comes from Blastobotrys elegans, assembly GCA_030564235.1. Taxonomy (NCBI): domain Eukaryota; kingdom Fungi; phylum Ascomycota; class Dipodascomycetes; order Dipodascales; family Trichomonascaceae; genus Blastobotrys; species Blastobotrys elegans. The sequence goes on from JAJLUJ010000011.1 coordinate 52,475, forward strand.
TGGGCAATCTTCTGGCGGATGCTATAATCAGCAGTCTTTTTAATGGCGTCTAATAAGCAGTCAAAATGGAACGCGTGCTGGCATGGGAACACGTAGAACCGGCGCGTGGCCAGCGGGAATTCGCAAAGCGCACAGCCCTCGCCAGGCTCAATCAAAGCATACCGTTTCTTAAACTTGCTGATCTGATCCTTCACACTCGTTGCGGTATGAACCGAGTCCTCCATTTCACGGTTCAACTGGCCAATCTGCTCATTATAACTCTCCATCGAGCTAATGACCTGATCTTTGAGCTGTTTATCCAGCACGGTAAATTCAGGAACCAACGGCAATAAGTCTTCAATCTTGACGAGCTCGCAGCGGCTCATTAGCCCCACTGCTTTATCAAACCCATCCTTGGAAATAACCTTTTGCGCCACCTCCAGCCACAGCATCTTGCGGAGTTGGGGGTCATTGGATGGCCGGTCAGCCTCGGTAGCAGCCAGCTCAATATTATCCTTACGAAGCGCCAGCTTGACGGCTTCTTCGTACAGACCCATTGCCGAGTAAATGTACACGGAGCATTCGGTGCGGTTGAACTGAGTACACACCCGCAGCGCAAAGTCATAATCAAATCGAGGCTTCGAGGCCGTCTGTTGCAAAAACTGCAACAGCGGCTCCTCGCTATAGTTGCTTGATGAGGCGTATATAGATACCAGCGCGTTGTGGACTGCCGGATCATTCACGTTTAGCGTCTTGATGGCATACTTCAAGTACCGAATGGCTTGGTTTTCAGACTCGCCGCGGTAACTAGACACGTAGCTGAGCAGTGCTGGGATGAGTTTGGCAGGTTCAAGCTCAGAAATCCGCATCCAGGTATCAACGGTCGCTTTTGGAGCATTGACAAGCAGCACTGTGGCATATTTATACGTCAAAAAGACCGAGTTTTCAGCACGCAGCACTTGCAGAGCCTTTTCCCACTCCTCCATTCTAACCCAATAACTCAAAACAAACGCGCCGTCGTCAATGGTACTAGCATAGTGCAGCAGCTCTTCACGTCTGGAATGCATGGAAATAATCTCATAAACTGTAGACTTGTCCAGATCGTGCTTGTAATCGCCAATAAACTTTAGGTAGAGTTTGCTGACTTGATCGAGCTTGTCTTGAGTATCCTCGCCCTCACCGCCAGCAGCAAGCTCGTCATCGAGCGAGTTTAGCTTCTCCATAAGCACCTCCACAACCCAACTCGTTAGAATGGTGCGTTGCATGGTGGCAGTCTTGCTCAGCGATTTGAGCTTGGCGACCAAATAAATATACAGTGCGTCAAATTCCCCAGCCTCCATAAATACCAGCGCGCAGCTTTCAAACGGTTTAGAGCATTGACCAAGCAGCGATGCGGATTTTTGGTACTCGGCTTGTTTCAGCATGGCCTCGCCGTACGTGTACAAGACAACGTCTCGAGAATATGCATCCTTAGCCAATCTCAGCGCCTCGTCGTATTCTTTACAATCCAAAAATGTTTTCCAAATCTCCTGCTCCTCATTCCCCACAATCTTAATCTCGTAGATATTCTCTTCAGAGTAGGCCCAAAACGTGCCCACTGTTTTATCCGAGCAGAGTCCCAGCATGGGCTCATTGTTATCGCCGCGGACACGCTGTTTGAAAGCCAGCTGATTGTTTAGCCGGTTGATGGCATATACGGTATTATCTTGTAGCAGGATGATGTGGTATTCAGTGAGGAGCAGCGACTTGATTGGGCTTTCGCTCTCCATCCACGATAGCTGGTCGTATAATACCAAATGTGCTTGAGTAAAAGCTCTGTCCTTGTCTTTATCGTTGAATACCATGGCCCCATGCATCAGCCCCACGCCGGTAAGCCAGGCAAATGTTTTGGACGGTCCCTTCCCTCCTTTCCGAATTGGCGATACACCAAGCTGTTCAAACTCGTTTGGTTCGAATACTTCGGTGAGAGGGTCCTGTCGGTCGAATAGTTTAGGGTATGCCGGCATCATGTCCTTCTCACCCCGCCTTGACACTTTACCTTGCCAGAACCAAATCTTGCCCGAGCTACAGGCAATAACACGCCTAGTGTTCGTCTCGCTGCCATGGAAGGCGTGTATACCAGTAATTGCAGTACCGTCGTCCGATTTCCAGACCTGTCTCAGGTACCTGTCCTCGCGTTTAAAGTATTCATTCGACGGTTCAATCATCGTCTCTTGGATCGTGCCGTCTGCGGTCCCGAGCAGAATCTCGCCAGTGACACGGGTAGGGTGGTCAGGGCACCACCCCACGCTTTCAATCATGAGACCTTTAAGCCTGGCTAGGGCTTTGGGTTTGGTGGATGAGCTGTTTAGGCAATAGTTGTCACCGGCTGTGGTGGTGATTAGGAGGTGGGTGCCAGTGGGGTCTAGAAAAATGTGGCGGATCTGGCCAGTCTCGGATGGCTTTTTGGGGAGGTCAATGTCGTCCACGGCTTCCGGGTGGTCCAGGTCGATTCGTATAATCCGGCCAGTTTTGAGTGCCATGCAGAGTACGTTGTTTGCCACGACCATTGATACAATGTTGTTTAGCGAGAACATGAGCTGTACCTTTTCAATCTCAAAGATTGGGTCACGCTGGTCGTGGGTGACATTATTCCCATTTGTTAGCTCATGACTCATGGTAGTGGTGGTGGTGATGGTGATGGTGGTGAGTTGTGAGTGGTGGTTCTGTCTATTAGTGTTGTGGTGTAATAAAGTGTTCTGCTTGTTAAAACGGGAGGCGGGTTTTGTTCGGGGGTTGGGTTGGGTTGGGTTAGGTTGCGCGCGCAGACAGAGAGAAAGAAAAAGGACCTTCAGCTTGGGGAGGCAAAACGAAAACGAAATTGGAGATATCATGAATAAGATATGCGACATGTATCAATAAACCGTCTTTTTATCATTGGTAGGGAATTCTTAAGGGGGTTGTTTCTTCTTTTTTAGTCTTGAACCGTACGGATTGGGTTGGTTGAATGCGGTTTCTTGTGCTGGTGCGGCTGATGGCTGTCAGCATTTGTCCGGATTAAGATTGCAAAGATTTCTATCAATATTAGCGGAACAAACACTTGCAATTTAAACGATTTATCGTCAGTACGGCGGTGCAAACAGTGCCGAATGCTCTAGCCTGCGGTGGTGGCAATAAATGAGGGACATTATATCATATTGATGTAAGCCGGTTCATAAAACCCAAAGCTGTAGTAGGGCTTAGAGAGATGACAGATAAGGTTCGCGATCTATAGATGTGCTCACGCCACGTTTATTTGATGTAAACTGGACCTCGGTATACCTGCACCGTCATGACAATTCATATTGAATGCGGCTCAGCACGCGCTGGCACGGCTTATTATTTTTAGCGTTAAACTCCCAACGCTTCTTGCATTTGGTCCCAACCTCGACAAAATTATTTTCACGCACCCAACGATTGTTCAACCTTTAAGAATTCTCGTTTACACAAAACACCCACACAGCATAAATGACGTCCATTGGTATCCCGATAAAACTGCTGAATGAATCGCAGGTATGTGACATCTCCCCTCCCACTCCTCTCAACGAACCATCGCCACCTCGTGCGTCAAGGGAACGAATTGCTAACAAAATTTTCCAATATGTAGGGCCACATTGTCACACTAGAACTATCATCAGGACAGCAGTATCGAGGCAAGCTTCTAGAAGCTGAGGATAACATGAATGTACAGTTACAAGATGTGACAGTCACAGCTAGAGACGGCCAGGTATCACACTTGGAGCAGGTATACGTACGAGGGTCCCACGTTCGGCTATTTATTATTCCAGACATGCTACGCCATGCACCAATGTTCAGACCAAAGACTCTGGCAAAGACTAGGGCTCAGAACGCTGGCTATAGAGGTGGCGGTGGCTTTGGCGGCGGTGGCTCTCGACCCGGTGGGGTTCGTGGCCGAGGCCGTGGGCATCGTGGTGCCTATTAGATTATTTGATATCCTATTTAATGTAATTTTTTTTTTCCTTTTCCTCAGTCTCTCCTCAGTCTCCTGTACTGAACACCACTTTCGAAACATTGCTGGACACAAGCGTTGTTGTTTATATGTGGACCTTATTTGGAATACCAAACGACCAACTTCCCAACACGACAAAAAAAAAACACGACGGTGGTCAAATAATCTTAACAATGGATAGGGAGCAGATACTCCAGCAGTACAACATTGACAACGAGTTTTCGACGGAATGGGTGGAGCCAAAAGAGTTTGAGGAGCTGAATCTGAGTGAGAGTGGCGAGTTGTCCAAGTATGCGTTGTTGCGGCAGCTTGCAGGCACTAGCGGTGTGTTATCCGAGGCTGCGTTACAAGACGAACCGGACCCGCTAGGCTCAACAAACTCGGTAGTCTCGGTGATTCAAGCTCGTGGGATTGATATTGAAGACCCTTCTATCCGCGGCCAATACCTAATCTCATCGAGCCGGTTCAACGCCAAGGTGTTTTTGCGGGATGTGCATTCTTCCGCGACATACAACAACTTGGTCAACTCGCTAGACTTTTTGGAGTCTTCTATTCAAGAACGGTCCGAGGCGTTGCGGTTCATGGTCGAACGCGATTATGATCGGTTCGTTAAAAGTAAATCATTGCTGGATTCCGTGCTGGACCAAATCAACCAGTCTGGGTTCAACCAAGAACAGGAATGGGGTTTGGGCCAAATGAAAGGCCTGATTGACGATTCCAATTCAAAGCTAGCGGTGATTATGAAACCGGTGGTTGATAACCAAGCACGAGAATCGCGGCTGAGAGCGGCGCTGGAGCTGATCAAGAAGAATAAGTATCTCTTCAATCTCCCTACTGTAATCTCCAAACACATCAAGAACCATGACCACGACAGCTTGGTCCGAGACTACAGACGGGGGAAAGACATGCGTTATAATGAGAATATCACGTCGGATACTCCAGACTATATCATGCAAAACAAGAAGATTACCGACCGAATATGGAAAGAGGTCGAGTCGACCGTGGACGAGTATAAAAAGGAAACGTGGAAGCAGCTCAGCCAGACTGGGCCAGACGGTAACTACATGTCTGTGATTTCCAAACTGCTTGAACTTGGCGTGGAAGATAACCCTATCCAAGAATGGATTGAGTGCCAAATCCAGCAGTTTAGCGACAAGGTGAAGGAAAAGTTTGAAAAGCTTACGCTGCGTACAAACTTGATGCGAATGAACTTGAACTCACTACCTCCATCAGAACATTCATCGTTTATCCTACCAGTCAAGGAAAACTGTAAAGAAAGCGAGTCGACCTCGCTTTGTGATTCGGCTGAGGTGGTTGAAATGTGGCTGACCATCAAGCGGGCGCTAGACGACATTTCCATTAACGCTGAAAAGGCGTGCTTGTTTTGGAAGAGCTGTAACGAGTTTTTGGAAGGATCTCGGCAACGGAACATGCCCACGGGGTATCAAGGCGAATCCAAGGTCCACCTGTCGTTCAATGTCCAAGAGGCTGAACAGATTCGCCAATCGGGCCGGCAAATGATCCAGCTGTTTGCAGAAAAGATTGTCCGATACTTTGAATCACCAGCCCCAGTCCAGCCGCAGTTTAGTAAACGCGGGAGCACCATTTCTCCGCACCCGTCCAAGGGTAGTAACGAAGACAGCTTTTTGTTCTTGCCTCCATATGCAAACGGGCTAGGCGCGGTGCGATACCTGTCTCACATTCTAACTAGCATGTCTGCCTCATTCCGGGTACTATCGCAATCATCAATATCCAACCAAGCATCTGATTCATTACGAAGTGTTCTGTCCAAGATTCGTGAGCGGTGTATCAGTGCAGTGTGTCATTGCTGGAAGGAGGATAGCCGAAAGTTTTCATTATTGGAAGACTGGGAGTGCGATCCGGTCACGCAACAGACCGAAACCCCGCGTTACTTTGAATCGTATCAAATGTCGATTCTGGAAGGTCTCAAACACTTGGTAAATTTTTCCACCAATGAATCGAATAGCGACCACTTGCTTGTAGCCCAGCCGTCCACCAGACTGCTAAACTACATTTTGTCAAACTTTTTGTCGTCCAACACTACCAGTTTGGAAAGCTTGATGACTTTGCTGGCCGCCCTCGGCGATCCAAACCGCTCATCATACTTGGAAAAGAGCTTGCCTAGTGTAGATGCCGACGAGCTAACACCACAAGAACGAACCAACGATGCAAAGGTGCTGCTATTGCTGAGCAACGTGAGCCGCACACGGGATCAGATTCTGCCCAAGCTATACAAGTTCTTTGAGACCAGTTTCAACACGCCGACTAGAGACGTTAACCATACGTTGCGGGATACGATGGATAAAATGGATAGCACTCTGTTTGAGCTATATACGCATCGTAAAAAACGCGCGCTTTCTGACGTGATTCGAAACGGCACCGCGTCACCAGAACAACCGTGGAACATGGCCAAGGAACCAAACTCCATCAGCCCGTATGTTTACGAGTGTTTGTTGATGCTGGTGATTGTGCATTCTAGGGTGAGCGAGGTGGCGTCGAGTTTGGTGCCGCGTGTTATTGTAGTGTTGAACGACCACATTGTCAAACAGATGTTGCAAGGGCTGAGAGAAATTGAACAATTTAGCAATGGTGGGATGCTGCAAGCAGTCGCCGATATTGAGTTTTGGCGGTTCATTATGGGCAAGTTCATTACTGCTGAGGCTCAGAAATCTATTCAGCTGATTTACGGCACATTGAAGGAGAATGTGGCTGATGCGTCGTCTTGGGATACCCGCACGGGCCCACGGCCGTATGTCCAAAACATTGTTGAACATGCCGCTCAAGAAAGTAGACTAGACTTTGCATGTTTTCACAAGTAGATTTTTATATATATGATTTTTGATGGTTTCGATTTTCGTCCTCAGTGAAAATAATTAAAAAGTTGATGCGCTCTTTGCGCACGCGCCTTGTCCCAGATACAAGGGCAAGAGAAATCCCGCCCACACACCACCAAACAAAAAATAACGCACTAGACGAACGATAGATGGCAAAATGTCATTTACAAAGGCCTCGTTGCCTTCTACTTTTATAAACGAGATGGTTGAGAAACCATCATCAACGGTGTACAAGTCGTTGACATTCGGCAATGCGTTGTCCTTGCGAGTTGATGAGGGTACTGGGGCTATGACGATTAGTCCCTCTGGCCGAGATGTGGCACTGGCCTCGTAAGTTCAAACAAGAACCAATGCACACTTCTTTTTTTTTTTTTTTCATTTACTAACACGCACTTATATATAGACGATCTGGCCTGGATATCATTGACCTGGATGATCCGTTCTCACCACCGCGAAGACTCCCACACGCTACATCATGGGAAGTAGCCGACGTGCAGTGGTCACCCCACGCGTCCAAACCGGCATGGGTTATATCCACATCGAATCAAAAAGCATTGGTGTGGAACTTGGCGCTGCCGTCGAACCGGGCTATCGAGCATATGCTTCATGGACATCAGCGAGCTATCACGGACATCAACTTTCACGGGTTCCAGCCAGAGATGATTGCGACATGTTCAGTAGACAGCTACGTGCATGTATGGGATCTGCGTGATTCGAGAAAGCTGGTACAGAGCTTTGCTGACTGGGAGGCTGGTGCGACGCAAGTGAAATGGAACAGACAGAACCCACACCTTGTTGCGTCGAGCCATGATCGAAAAGTACACATTTGGGATTCAAGAAAAGGATCCATACCACTTCATACCCTGAATGGTCACGACGGGAAAGTAAACGGGCTGGACTTTAACCGCGAAGAAGAGTCAGTTATCCTAACCTGTTCAAACGACAGAACTGTAAAGCAATGGGATTACGAAGCAAACAACAAGGAGCCTAGAAAGACGATTGAGACGGATTTCCCCGTCTGGAGGGCTAGGCATACGCCATTTGGCGAGGCTTGTATCATCATGCCGTTGCGGGGCGGTGGGAATACGGTTTATATGAATGACATGAAAAACGTTGACGGAAAGTCCAAACTAACCCCGCTGCACAAATTCAAGGGCCATTCCGACCCAGTAAAAGAGTTTGTTTGGCGAACTAGAGGCGGCAACACTGAGATTGAAGACCGAGAGTTTCAGCTCGTTACTTGGTCAAAAGATCAAGACTTGAAATTATGGCCGTTGGCTCCATCGGTACTCGAATCAGCTCATTACGAAAAGGGCGCACGACTAAAACAACGAATCACTCGAAAGGGGTCATCATACACCTCGTATCAACGCGAACCAAAACACACCGCCAAGGACGTCAAGGTGAATACTTTCCCGCTTTATGGTCTATCACCAGAAACACGCAAGGGGAAAAATGAACGTAGTGTGTTTATGACTGCTGGACACAGTCTCAAACCCAAAAGTGGTAGTGGGGCTGGTAATGAACATTTGCATTGGATTTCTGGTGTCCGAATCGGCAATTCAGCATTTGCGGCTCCATTTGACAATACACAAACGGCTGGAAATTCTGAGCTCGCTGACCACGCCGAAAGCACTCCGGCCAATCTAGGCGAGGAAGTCGGTATTGTGGGCCATAAATTCCCCAAAATCAGGTTTGAAAACATTTCGGTGGCCACTGGGGATTGTGTAGTGTCGTTGAATGGGCCATGGGGTACTGACGAGACCAGCCTGGTGTTTTTACGAGTTGAGTTCAAATTTCCTTACAACTACCCATATTCAGCGCCAACGTTTAAGATTGAAGACCAGGATACATATGATCGGGAACGGATAATGACAATTCTAACCGAGCTAAACAATATCGCCAATAACCTGACCCAGCGCGGTCGGTACTGTTTGGAGCCATGCCTGCGGTATTTATTAGGCGATAAGATATCATTGTCTGACTACGACACTGATAATAACACTACTGATGAGGTTATGGATCGTGGCGCGTCACTAGGTGAGAGTGATGAAGAAGAAGATATACAGCAAGAAGACTTTTCCTACTCATCGTCGAGCGAGGATGAACTGATCAATAGTCAACAAACACGACCAATCTCCAAATTCGACAGCACCCCCATTCCTAAAGGCTGCGGTGCTGTTTGGTCAAAGTCTGGTCATTTGATTTGTTTTTTCACGCAGCGTAAAGACCGGCACAAGACTTTTGGTGGTAGCCAGGTTCTGCCTAGATTTGGCGGTGTGGTCCCTTTAATCGGCATGAAGGACAACCATGAATCATTACAAAGCGAGGCTGAAGAAACTGATAGCATGAGTGATAGCGAGGAGGACTTTTTTGACAAGTCTCTTGCTATGGGTCCAAAGCATGCATGGAGCGCTGGTAGATCGGGGGTTAAGGCCAATTTCCGCATTCGACAAACTGGGCCCCGATCTGCAATGTCAAACCGGTCTGATAGGTCAAACACTGGTACTGGCACGATGCGACTTGATCGTGATAAGAATGTGGTCAAGAGCTACAACCTTGAACACCTTATTCCATCCAAAAAGTATCTTGCAAATGATTACCGCGTCATGGGGGATAAACCGGCCGAGCTGGCCAGACACAATGCCAACGTGGCTGCTAATCACGACGCGCGACAAGTAGCCGACTGTTGGAGGTTGTTGGAATTGCTCTTGTCGAATAGCATACCATTGGACGATGGTGGTGATGATGGGTTGGAAAATTTGCCTGGATTCGCCAGGTTTGGGCTGTTTGAATGGGACGATCACCCGCTCGGAAAAACATGGATGATCCAGCAGTTGTTTGACTACTTTGAAAAACAAAACAATACCCAGATGCTCGCCAACATGTCGTGTGTACTTTCAGGGCGAACACTTCAGGTTAAAGGCGCAGAAAACTCGCTAGGGTCGGCAAGATTTGATTGGGCATTATCCGCATATCCTCGCAGCCCATTCGCGCCGGAAGGGTTGAAGGACCCAGTTGTACGTCCAAACTCGCCCCAAACCCCAAACCAGCAAATGCCATCATCACATACATCCGGTCCATTGTTCGTCAGTGCTCGTTCCGCGCCATGGGATATCCCCAACTCGCAAACCAAGAGCCAGACGCCGACGGTAGACCCCTCCCCAGCATCCTCAAAAGACGATTCCAGTATCATATCACTATCACCTGAAAAGTTTATGACCGCAAGGAAAGCAGTAGCAGGGCTATTCTCACGAAGCAGCAATACTAACAGCAGCAGTGGCAATAATGTGGGTGGACAGCCGCCTATTAAAGTCACACGCTGGCAGCAACCAAACAATAACAACAATACATTGGTGCGGCTCAATCCGACATCAACGACAATGACGACGACGGCGGCGGCGGCGCCACCGACAACAAATAATGAAGAAAGCGTGTATTCACACCACATGAACTTTTCAAGTGCTAGTGGGACAAACACGCAAGTTGCTAGCCGCAGCAGCTTTATTGGTAGCGATGCTGGCGAGTTTGGCCAATCCAACCTGCCCAGGGTTAATGTGGAGTTTGTTAACAAGCAAACTAAAATGGGCGAAAACTTGGGTATTTCACCTTTCCCGCAGCCGGTTAGTCCAAACTCGTTATTGGAGTTGGCCAATGAGCCTAAATATCGAAAATATCGATGGCAGTATGCGTCAATGCTGTTTTCATGGGGATTGGAGATTCAGAGCTTGGAGGTGTTGAAATACAACTTTAACCTGCGACCCGGTATCAAGAGCAAACTGTTCAAGGGCGTCCACTCTACTTCAGTTGAGATGTATATTGAAGAGACTGACCCTAATACAAGGAGAGCTGCCAAAACTTGCCATTACTGCCAGCTGATTGTGAAGAAGAGATTCTTCCAATGCATAAACTGCGAACATTTGTTGCACGCGGATTGTGCAAGTGATTGGTGGGCTATTAATGATGGCGGTGAATGCGCTAGTGGATGTGGGTGTTGTTGCTTGGATTATGTATGATCGAGAAGAATGAAACCCTCGTTTTTTATTTATTAGATGTAGAATATATCCTTTCATGTGGTAAACCCTCTCACTAAAAACAGTAAAATATAAATTTTAAATTTTAAAAAAAAAGCCGCATCGATATCGGCAATAGCGCTTGGGGCGGACCCTAAATGTATAAGGCCTTAGATATATGCATGCAACATCGATCACTAACCCCATGTAAGTGTCAGCTATAAAAGCAGAATGTTAAGCCATGTTCTTTTGTCTTTTGTTTTTTGTTTTTTGAAAAATGCATCACAATTGAAAAATGAAACTAATCAATCTCGTTCTATCCTTAGCAGTTTCATGTGCGTTTGCCCATCCAGATGCGAATGGTCCATTGAAATGCAGCGGGGAGTCATGCAAAGTCGCCTGCAGTAAGGACAGTAAAGAAATGTGCGACGTTGTTCTTGGTGGTAGCCAAGGTGCGGTAAAAGATTTAATGCCACGGTTGAACAATTTTCAACTGTCTTGCGCAAAAGACAGTGGCTGTAAGCTTGCTTGTCCATCCGGTGGGTTGGGCAACTGCCCACCAAGCAAACACCTTGTTTCTTTTGCTGGTGGGCAGGATCCTACCAAGATTTTTATCAACATTATCCGAGAGTTACTTGGTATCATTGAGGTATTGATGGATAATGATGAAGACCCGTCCGATTGTGCCTCCTCCACGACAACAAGCAAGTGTGATGTTCCTGAAACAACTAGTACCAGTCCATGTGAGGTATCACCCTCGCCGATTAAGACCTCAACAAGCAAGTGTGATGTTCCTGAAACAACCAGCACCAGTCCATGTGAGGTATCAACCTCACCGGTTAAGACCTCAACAAGCGAAAGTTCCACCATGATGACAGAGGGGATTCAGACATCCTCCTCCACAGCCGAGTCTAGCACTGAGCCGCTAATTACAAGTTCTAAAGTATCAACTAGCACTGAAGAACTGACATCAAGCACTGAGCCGATAACTACAAGTTCTAAAGTATCAACTAGCACTGAAGAGCTGACATCAAGCACTGAACCGCTAACTACGAGCTCCGAAACATCAACTACCATCGCCGAAGCATCAACTACAAGTTCAACTTCTGAATCGTCTTTTAGCTCCGAAGAATCAACTACAAACGCCGAAACATCAACTACAAACGCCGAAACATCAACTACAAACGCCGAATCATCAAGCACAAACGCCGAATCATCAACTACAAGTTTAACTTCTGAATCGTCTTTTAGCTCCGGAGAATCAACTACAAGCTCCGTACCTCCACTTTCGAATTCTGAATCTTCTACTCCATTTCCATCACCAACTAGTCCATCCACGATTATCTCCTCGACTTCTTCATTAGAGCCATCTCAAGGCATGTCAACAACACCATCTACAACTGCCGATAGTACCACTGCAACTCCTTCAATTACACCGTCTCCTACAGCTATTCCAACCGGTTGCCCAGATCTGAACCATCCTTGCAACTTTGAAATCGAAGGTTCGATGTATTGCCTGGGGCATTATTATATCCAGTGTGCGCAGAGCACCTGGATGGAACGAGAGTGTCCACATACCCTAGTTTGTAACAATGTCCTGTTGACATCTTTACAAGGCGCCTGTGACTATACTGGCGTCACTGGTGGTACAGATGGTGATGGGGCGCAATGCCCTAACACAGGAAGTGCAAGAATTGTCTATGGAGGAGTCGCCACACAGGTGTAATTTCGCCCAAAACCAAGTGGCGTCGGATTCTATAGATATATAGACACTAAAGTATGGAGTATACTGTTCATGTGATATTTGGACTATTAGAGCTCTTTTCTTCCTTTTGAAGCGCAACTTAAGAATTCATTATAGCGAGATACGTCACACGCAGTGTCCTAAAAAAATAAGGGCACCGCCCCATTTTGTATACTATAAAAGGCGTCCAATCCCCCACACCATTTGAAAACTTCCCCCCCAAATTAACGAAATGACCAAGAAAAACGCCTCTGAAAACTACTCGTGTATGTGGCTTCGAATGAATAGTTTTCCATCTATGTATGCTAACCATCCACGTAGGCTAGCAAGGGAATGATCAGACTGGTTCCGGTAAAGCAGCATCATTGCAACTTACTTGCGTGATTGCGTGAAAGGTTCATAGCTAAGCCTTAGTGAAGTAGATCCCCAAAAACTAAAAATTCAAGATGCGGCTGACCGTTGTGTTCCACATGCACTAGTTTGACAAGCCGCGGCAAATATTTTCTTTTAGCATCTTGAATGTCCACACCGCACCTCTTAAAACTCGTAGATACCACAATAACCCTACAGCAATATTCCACTCTCATAAAAACACGATCCAACACAGGAGCCATATGCTAGACCTACTTCGTGCCAGCCTACATCACTACGAAGGCGCGCGGATCAAAACAAATGTAAAAGGAACATTTTTTTTATAAAAATATGTGCCGGTGAGCCCAACAGGAAAAAAAAGCAAATCTCGCGCGCGCAAGCCATTGGGACATATAAAAGAAAACGCAGTTGCACTTCTTTTTTTTTTTTTTTTCGCCTTCAAAGCAGCAGCCAAAAAACGACCAAATAGAAAAGAAAGGGCTTGTTCCAACAACAAAAAGCGCGTTTTTTTCCTCCCTCCCTTCCACGATCCAAAGAGTTGTTTATATATATAGAGCGGAATACATACACAGCATCTTTTCCTCGCGCCTCTCCCCCTTGTCCATTGTGTTATAACGTCTTGTCGCCTGTTATCAAAAAAAAGAGTTCCATTTAATGGGCGAAGTGAATGGAGAGGATGATTACAACAAGTTGCTGGCTGGCGGTGGGTTCGGCGGTCAACTGAGCATCCCGAAAGATTTGTCTGGCGAAGATGCGGTTAAACATGACGACAATGCCATTGATTTTGAAGACGAGGATGAATTGGCAGAAGACGATTTGCCAGAAGAAGAGGATCTACCGGCAGATAGACAAGCCGATGATGATGACCAGCAAAACAGTGTACCACCAGAGATCAAACAGGAAACGCATGATCTGCCTGTAATAGACAACCAACAACAGCATATGCCAACCCATCAGCACCACACGCCAACCCATCAACAACACACGCCGCATCATGTCGACGACGATGACGATGGGATGGCGCCACAAGGGTCAATGTTTGATGAGGACGACGACTGGTCCAAAGACTTCACCGAGGCTGGGTTTCGGCTGATTCACGATGACGATGAGAATGCTACTGAAATGTCTCCAATGGATTTCCTCATGAATCGGAACAATCCTCCAGCTACTACTAACATGCCGCCGCCGGTTCGCGCTGCTAACGTGTTTCGACCCGGCGAATCAGCTCCAGTACCAATGATTCATCATAATGAAGACGACGACGGTGAAGAGGAAGAAGAGCCGGATCAGAGCATGGAGGAGGTGCATCAAAACACTGAGGAGCAGCTGCTGCGGAAGTATTACCCAGAATTCCGCCCTGGCGCAGTGTTGAAGATGAACTCGCTGTTTGGGCCCAAACCAACCAAGATTGCATTGCCGAAGCCCAAATCTGCGCGTCAATGCGCTCCCTCGCGTATCGGGCTGGAGGTTGAGGTTGATCAAAAGACCATGTTTCGAACCAACGTGGAGCGGCCCGTCAATAACAAGAACAACTGCATTCGAGTATCTAGAAAAAAGATTTCTGGCCATTCCAATCGTGCCCAGCTTGGTGACGATAGGCAGATTGATCGTGACTTGGTTATTGCGTCTGCGGAGTGGGACGTGCCTGAGCTGTGGAACGACTCGTCTGATAACAGTAGCGATAACGAGATGAATTCAAAAAGAAGATCCCGCGCGTCGGCTGCTGGTAACGAGGGTGTTAAACGTCCTCGAGCAGTGCTTGAGGAAATTTACAACTCTGAAGATGAAGAGGATTTGCTGAATGACAACTTTAAACCCAAGAAACGTGTCAAGCTTGATCTCAATGACCCGCATTTATTATTTGTTGAAGACCAACAGCGACGACAGCAAGCTATCCAGCGCACGTCTCATATCCCAGCCACTGAAAGGCAGCTTTTACAGCGGTACAACATTTCCAACGACCGAGCTTATGACATGTTGAAGGAAAATTACCAGTCCAAGGTCCGGTCTACGATTGGTAACCTCACCATTGATCATTCTATGGTTGCATTGCGCCTGCAGTCGCCGCATTACAAAGTTAAGCTGTCAAAAGCGCAGATGCGGTCGCACCACCGTCCTGCATTTGTCGTCAAGCCCAACACCACTATCCAATTCTCCAAAGTCAAACAACGTAAAAAGAAGAAGGATAAGGGTAAACATATCACTCAATTACTGAGAAAAACGTCTGATTTGACGCTTGGCGACTCGGCGGGGTTCTTTATGCTCGAGTACTCTGAGGAATTCCCGCTAGTGCTGTCGAATTTTGGCATGGGGTCCAAGCTCATCAACTACTACAGAAAAAAGAGCGTGGATGACACGTCACGGCCAAAGCTGGCAGTCGGCGAGACTCATGTCTTGTCTGTCCAAGATCGAAGCGCGTTTTGGAACTTTGGGTTTGTCGAGTCTGGTACTGTGGTGCCAACCTTGTACAATAGAATGGTCCGAGCTCCAATCTTCAAGCATGAACCAGCCAGTACGGATTTTTTGCTGATCCGCACAACTGGTGGTAACAGCGGCCAAAAGTACTTTCTGCGAACCATTCCACAAACGTTTGTGGTTGGCCAAACCTTCCCAGTGGCGTCGATTCCAGGCCCGCATTCGCGAAAAGTTACCACCGCCTCCAAAAACCGGCTCAAAATGGTTGTGTATCGGGTGCTCAACAAGACTACTCGACACAGATTGCTCGTGAAGGATATTTCGTCGCATTTTCCTGATCAAAACGATATGCAGAATCGTCAACGGTTGAAGGAGTTTATGGAATATCAACGGTCTGGTGAGGATCAAGGGTTTTGGAAGGTTAAGGCTTCCGAGCCATTGCCAAACGAAGAATCGATCCGAGCCATGATTACGCCAGAAGATATCACCATGCTGGAAGCTATGCAGGTTGGCCAGCAGCATTTGGAAGATGCTGGGTACGGCAAGACGGTTGAAGACGATAATAATGAGGATGAAGATGGCCAAAGTATTGAAGAGCAGCTGGCGCCGTGGAACGTTACCCGCAACTTTATCAACGCTACTCAAGGCAAGGCCATGTTGCAGCTGCACGGTGAAGGTGATCCATCGGGTCGTGGTGAAGCGTTTAGTTTTTTGCGAACTTCAATGAAGGGTGGATTCAAGGCAATTGGCGAGTCGGTTAATGAACGGCTTGACAAGAGCAAGTTTGGCGGACACAGCTATAATGTGGCCATGCAGCAAAAAGCTTATGATGAAGAAATTGCTCGAATTTGGTACACTCAAAAGAAAAGTCTCGAGAGCACCAACACTGATGATAGGGGATGGGATGAAGCTGAGCGGAAACGGGATGGCCTGGATGGGGGGAGACGATCTCGAGAAGCCGAGACGCCAATTCCAGATGATGATGGCATGTCAATGTATTCACACGATAGCACGTATCCTGCTAGCCAACGCAGCAAAATTTTGCGGATCACTCGGTTTTTTACTGACAAGAATGGCACTCGGCAGCGAAAAGTGGAATTGGTCAAGGATCCAAACGTTATTCGTGCCTATGTCAAACGGCGACAAAAGATTGAAGACGATTTGCGAGCTCAATCATTGGCTTCATCCTCGGTTGACAACTTTGATGATAAGCTCAAGGCTGAGAACATGGGCCCATCTGATGATGCTGAACGAAACAAGCGAAATCAACGTTTGTTGAAGGGTGAGTTGGCACGGCTGCAACGAAACCAAGACAGACGGAACGCTCGAAAAGCTCAAAAGATTAATAATGATCCTACCGTTCCACAATCTGGCAAGGGTATTGGTAAGGGCAAGAGCACCACTCGAAAATGCGCCACGTGCGGCGCAGTGGGCCACATTCGAACCAACAAGTCTTGTCCACTGTATAATGAACGGTTCGGTGGTAGCGAGGGTAACAATGGCAGCAATAATGGCAACAATAATGGTACCGGTGGTGGTAACAATAACACCACTAGCAGCCCATCAGCTACGATGCCGCCTCCACAATCACGTGTATAATATAATAATATTGAATCAAAATTGTTATAATTTTTGTTTTGTTTTTTTGTTTATTACATATTTATTCCATCTCAATAGATACTGTTCCCTTTTTGCCCTTCTTCTTTTGCTTCTTTTGTTTCTTTTGCTTTGGTTGTTCTGCTTCACTTTCGGCAGAGAAGTCGGTTTCTTCAGCTTCAGACATTTCAGCCTCGGATTTGCGCTTTTTCATAGTATCTGTTCGTTCAATGCTATCCGGAACCATTAGGCAGCAATTGAGCCGATCTGATGTTTCATAAACGGCGATTTGATCACGTTCGTTGAGGTTATGTACGACCATTTTACCGTCTGAAGAGACGGTGGTCATGTAGTCAGCGTCAGTGGCATCATCGTGCAGAGTGCTCAAATGTTTGACTCGTGAGGCGTGGGCTTGTAGTTCAAATGACTCAGCTTCCTTACCTTCCAGCATTGGTTCAAACTCTCTGATGATTACCTTACCATTGGAATGGGAGGTGGCTAGATGGCTCTTGCTCTTGATACTGATGACTTCCAAGTGTTGCAATGGGGAATCTAGCTTGAAATCGTGAATGACCTTTGAAGATTCAGCGGAGAAAACTTCCACGGATCGTTCGTAGCCTACAACAAAGTAGTCGCCAGCCGGAGTCCATTGAACCTTTAACGGCTGTTGTCTTAGCTTCAAGACACTAGCCTTTTTGGCAGTCATCAAATTCCATAGTCGTAGAGTCTTGTCTGCGCCAACTGTCAGCCCCAAACGGCCAGTAGGGTGGATCGAAATATCGTTAATCTCACCACTGTGTCCCTTCATTTCACCCAACATTTCCCAGTCCTTGACTCGCCAAATGCATAACTTACCATCACCGGCACCACTCAGCAGCCATTTATCGTGATAAAACTCCAAAGCACTGATTGATCCAGTGTGATGCAGTAGAGTACCCAGTTCTTTTCGCTTCTGCAAGTCATAGATTCGAATATGCTCGTCGTTGGATCCGCTGACTAGGTAACGCTTACCACTAGCGACGCATCTGATGGATTGGGTATGCGCAGTAAAATGGAAGATTGGCGTAAACACTTCAGAAATGGCCCCGTTCTTGCCCTTGTAGAGAGTCAGTGATAAACACAACAAGTTGTGTTCATATGATGCAGTAACGATACGAAAAGATGGAGCCGCAGCATGTCCCTTTGATACCTGCTTCTCCTCTTCGATTACTGGCTGTTCCGGTTGGGTGTCGCTGTCAATTTTCACCTGTTTTTTAGCCTTTACCATTGTGTTTGATCTGTAGGAATTTTTGTTGTGTCGCGAGGCTCAAATTTTTTTTTTTTTTTTTTTTTTTTTTTCACTTTGAAAATTTCACTTCTTTTTCCGTATGCACGTGCCGAGCGCGCGAACTGTGGGCAAGAACTGACAAGGCCACTTTTTTTTTTTTTTTTTGATCCCTTTGAAACGGTGAGTCAATTTTTTTTTTTTCCCCTTCTCGAACATCATCAAACTTGAAAAGAATGAGTGAAGTACGCAAGATCCCCATTCTGGGGAAGGAGACCATCCATATCGGGTACAATCTCCAAAAGCACATGATTGAAGATATCTTGCTGAATGTTAAGTCCTCGACGTATGTGTTGATATCAGATACCAACATTGTCAAACATGAGCACGTTTCCAGGATTGAATCGGAATTTCAAAAAGTTGCGCAGGAATTGGTACCGCAATCTAGATTCTTGAAATACATTGTATCTCCAGGCGAAGGCACAAAATGTCGAACTACCAAGGCGGAAATTGAAGACTGGCTGTTGTCCCATGGCTGCACCCGGGATACCGTAATTTTGGCAGTAGGCGGTGGTGTCATTGGCGACATGATTGGCTACGTTGCGGCCACTTTTATGCGAGGGGTGCGGTTTGTACAAATCCCAACAACTTTGCTCGCAATGGTTGATTCGTCGATTGGCGGAAAGACGGCAATTGATACCCCACTCGGCAAGAACCTTATTGGTGCCTTTTGGCAACCAGAGCGTATCTTTATCGATCTCACGTTTTTGGAAACGCTACCAGAACGTGAATTTATTAACGGAATGGCGGAAGTGATCAAGGTATGTTACCAAAGTCAATAAGAAGCAATTTTTTTGTTTACTAACAAGTCTAGACTGCGGCGATTTGGAACGAAGAAGAGTTCAGCCGTTTGGAAACCTACAACAAAGTGTTCTTTGAAACCATTCGAAACCGAGAAGCCACTACCGGCCGTGTTGATTTGTCGCCAATCAAGGATATTTTGCTAGCCATTGTGGGTGGGTCTGCGGCAGTCAAGGCGGAGGTTGTTACCAAGGACGAACGAGAAGGCGGACTACGAAACTTGTTAAACTTTGGTCACTCGATTGGCCACGCCTACGAAGCCATTTTGACTCCACAAATCTTGCATGGCGAATGTGTCTCGATTGGTATGGTTTTGGAAGCTGAATTGGCTCGATACTTGGGCGTGTTGAACTCTGTAGCAGTGGCTCGATTGACCAAATGCCTTTCTGCTTACAACTTGCCAGTCACAATCAACGATAAGATTGTCAAGAAACGATCCAAGAACAGAGCCTGTCCAGTCGACGATTTGTTGCGAATCATGAACGTTGATAAGAAGAATGACGGCCGAAAGAAGAAGATTGTGCTATTGTCTGCTATTGGCAACACTTTTGAGCCAAAAGCTAGCGTTGTTGCAGATGAAGACGTTCGAGTCATTTTGTCCAACGAATTGTTAGTTGGTGTGTCTGCAAAAGCACCAAAATCAACCGTTATTACCCCACCAGGGTCCAAAAGTATTTCCAACCGAGCATTGATTTTGGCAGCTCTGGGCAAGGGTCAATGTAAGATTAAAAACTTGCTGCACTCTGACGACACTGAACATATGATGAATGCAGTGCGGCTTTTGGATGGTGCTGAAATCACCACGGAGGATTTGGGCGAAACTATTGTATTGAACGGTCATGGCGGCAAGTTTACTGCCCCAAATACCGAATTGTATTTGGGTAATGCCGGCACTGCATCGCGGTTCTTGGCCTCCGTCGCCACTTTGGTCAGCCCATCAGCTACCGAGTCCACTGTTGTATTAACCGGTAATGCTCGTATGAAGGAACGGCCAATTGGTCCATTGGTGGATGCTTTGCGGGATAATGGCAGTGGTATCGAATATGCAGAAGCCGAAGGGTCATTGCCATTACGAGTTGATACAGGTCGGGGTATGGAAGGTGGCCGAATCGAGCTGGCTGCTACCATCTCTTCTCAATACGTTTCTTCCATCTTGATGTGCGCTCCATACGCCAAAAACCCAGTCACTTTGGCGCTAGTCGGCGGCAAGCCAATCTCCCAGTTTTATATCGACATGACTGTTGCCATGATGGCTTCGTTTGGTGTCAAGGTTGAAGAGAGCACCACTGAAGACTACACTTACCACATCCCGCAAGGTACCTATACCAACCCATCAGAATACGTTATCGAGTCTGATGCTTCATCCGCCACCTATCCATTGGCATTTGCCGCTATGACTGGTACCCAATGCACGGTGCCAAATATTGGTTCTGCTTCTTTGCAAGGCGATGCCCGATTCGCAGTCGACGTGTTAGAGCCAATGGGCTGCAAGGTTACCCAAACACCACACTCCACCACCGTGCAGGGCCCACCAGTTGGACAGCTTCGACCATTACCACATGTTGATATGGAGCCAATGACTGATGCGTTTTTGACCGCGTCAGTTGTCGCGGCTGTGGCACGGGACCCAGAGGGGAAGAGCCACACAACTGCCATTACTGGTATTGCCAACCAACGAGTCAAGGAATGCAACCGAATCGACGCCATGATCCACGAACTGGCCAAGTTTGGTGTCACTTGCCGAGAGCTTGAAGACGGACTGGAAATTGATGGCAGTGAGCTATCCAAAATCCACGCTCCAGAAGAGTACGTTAAAACGTATGATGACCACCGAGTCGCCATGTCCTTCAGTCTGCTAGCCTCTATGATTGATGACCCAGTCGAGATTCATGAACGCCGATGCGTTGAGAAGACATGGCCAGGTTGGTGGGATACTCTGCACGATCAGTTCAAGGTTGGTTTGCAAGGTGCTGCACAAAAGCCTACCAAGGCCAGCAAGGTGGCTCCAAATGATGGCAAGAGTATTGTGGTTATTGGCATGCGAGGTTCGGGCAAGACATCTTTGGGTAAGTGGGTTGCTTCGTCGGTGGGTATGAATTTTATTGACATGGACGACTACCTAGAAGACAAGACTCAAAAAACGATACCCGAGATTATTAGAGAAGAAGGCTGGGAACGGTTCCGGGAGCTTGAGGCCGAAATGTTTGACGATTTTGTTAACAATATGAGCCATGGCTATGTTGCTGCGTGCGGCGGCGGAATTGTGGAAACCCCACGTGCTCGTGAGCTGCTAAAGAACCAAGTAGATGCAGGCCGAATTGTTCTACACATTCATCGAAACGTGGACTCTATTGTTTCCTACTTGAATATTGACAAGACGCGACCAGCGTACGTTGATGATATCCACTCAGTCTGGAAACGGCGTGAGCAGTGGTACTATGAATGTTCCAGCCATTTCTACTACTCGAGCCACTTTGAGAGCGAGGAAGATACGCACAAGGTCAGAAACTCTCTAAGCAGCTTCTTGAAGACAATCACTGGCTCCAAAGACCAGCACGTACACCACGAGCCTCGATCTTACTTTTTGTCATTGACTTTTGAAGATTTGCAAGCTGTCAAAAACTTTGACGAGGTATTGGAAGGCGCGAACGCGGTTGAGCTGCGAGTTGACTTGCTCAAGGACTGGTCTACTGAGTTTGTCACTGAGCAGGTTGCTCACTTGCGAAAACATACCATCCTACCCATCATCTTTACTGTGCGAACACGCTCACAAGGTGGCAAGTTTCCAGATGGTTCTGATTCGGAAATTGAACGACTCGTTCGATTGGCTTTCAAGCTTGGTATGGAATATGTTGATATGGAGCTTACCTGGGATGATGCATTGACTATCGCTTTACTAAAGGACAAGGGATTCACCCAAATCATTGCTTCTCATCACAACTTTGCTGGTGATTTGCCATGGACGAGCCCAATTTGGAATGAGCTTTACGAACAAGCCACCGAGTTTGGTGACTTGGTCAAGTTTGTTGGTATGGCCAAGTCTTTGGAAGATAATATGGCGTTGGAAAACTTCCGAGCTGCTCATACAGCCAAGCCATTGATTGCAATCAACATGGGATTTGAAGGTCAATTGAGCCGAGTTGTTAATACCGTCTTGACTCCAGTTACTCACCCATCGTTGCCAGTTGCGGCCGCTCCTGGCCAAATGTCCATCAAGCAAATCAACCAAGCCTTGTCTTTGATTGGGGGCCAACGAAAGCAAGAATTCTTTATTGCCGGTACTCCAATCGCACACTCGCCATCTCCAAAGTTGCACAATTCCTTGTTTGATACTTTGGGCCTGCCACACGAATATGGCCGGTTTGAAACCGACAATGCTCAACAAGTGGCTGACCACATCAAGAATCTAGGCGTTGCGTTTGGCGGGGCTTCAGTCACGATCCCATTGAAGGTTGACATGATCAATCATCTGGACGACTTGACCCCAAATGCTGCTGCCATTGGCGCCATCAACACCATCATCAACAATGACGGCAAGTTGCTAGGTGATAATACTGACTGGGTTGGTATTGTTCACGCGTTCCAATCTGCTGGTGTGTCCACCTTGCCAAATACTTGCCATTCGGCGTTGATTGTTGGTGCTGGGGGTACAGCTCGTGCGGCTGTGTTTGCCCTGCACAACCTTGGGTTCCGATCAATTCATGTTGTTAACCGAACTGTCAGCAAAGCTCAAGACTTGGCAGCTAGTTTCCCAAATAACTTTGGTGTTAAGGCTGTTGAATCTCTTGAAGAATGCCAATCCATCTCTCCATTGATTGCCATGAGCTGTGTCCCAGCTGACAAGCCAATTGAAGGCGAGTTGTTGGAAAAGCTAACTGTTTTGTTCGACAATAAGGTTGAAAAGGCTCCATTCGTTCGAACATTGTTGGATGCTGCGTACAAACCGGCTGTCACTCCAATCATGCAAATGGCCACTGAAAAGTTTGGCTGGCGAACAGTGCCCGGTAAGGAGATGCTATTGTATCAAGGTTTGGAACAATTCCGATTGTGGACTGGTAGCTCGGCGCCTGCTCATGTTGCTGTCAAAGCAATGGAATAGATATATAAAAGACTAGACTGAAAATGTACTTGTAATTCTATTTTTCGTTCCCAGCCGCACAAAGCCCTTTTCCTCCCAGCAACCAGCGAAATAAAAAAAAAGTTTTGGAATTTTTCCACCACTACTTTTTTTCATAAAAAAAATTAAAAAAAAAAAAACGGCCCATACAGGTTATACACAATCATGGACGAGGAGGATCTTTACGACGAGTACGTAATAGATCACAAAAGAAACAAGAATTGGACTAACGTATCAATAGGTTTGGGAACTACATTGGTGAAGCTGAAGATTCTGACGATGAGGACGTAGTTGGACCGCAAAACACTGGAGATTCATACCTCCAGGATTCCCAGGAAGCCCAGAGAATGGACGTGGACAACGATCAAGAAGATGACAAAGAGCGTGATCCGGGTAACGCGATTGTACTACACGAAGATAAAGTATACTATCCTAATTCAAATGAGGTGTTTGGAGACGACGTAGAAGTGATGGTTCAGAATCGGGATGCTCAGTCAATAAACCAACCGATTATCGAGCCAGACGTGGTGAAAAAGTTCACATTTGAAGAGGATCAGCTACCAGATACGACATTTTCTCGAGAGTTTCAGACTAGTTTGATGCAGGTTACGGATCAAATGCGGAATATCGCTTTGGTGGGTCATTTACACCACGGGAAGACGTCGATTTTGGACATGCTGGTGTCACAAACACATGATATTCGCGTCGAATTCGACGGCCGGCTGCGGAATGAGCAGATGAGGTATACAGATATTCACGAGTTGGAACGCGAACGAGGCTTGACAATTATGGACGCGCCAATGTCGCTGGTCCTGCAGAATAGAAAAGGCAAATCGCACCTGATCAATATTATGGACACACCCGGCCACGTGGACTTCATTGACGAAGTGGTCGCAGCAGGTCGGCTAGTAGACGGGTTTGTGGTAGTGGTGGACATTATTGAAGGGCTGGCTATTAATACCAAGCGGGTATTGGATCACGCGGTTAAAGAAAATATTCCATTCACGTTGGTTGTTAACAAGGTGGACCGGCTAATAATGGAGCTGAATGTGCCGCCTGATGATGCGTATGCCAAGCTGGTTCACTGCATCGAAGAAGTGAATGCCTACTTGCGATACATTTCCCTGCACAAGCAGTTCAAGCTATCCCCATTGCTTGGGAACGTGGTGTTTGCATCAGCCAAGATGGATTGGTGCTTTTCACTGCTAACGTTTGCTGACAAGTATGCTCAGCGGTTCCCAGGGTTTGACCCAAAAGAGTTTGCCAAACGACTTTGGGGCGATATTTATTACAATACAGAGACGAGAAAAATCACCAAGGAGAAACAGATTGGCACCACAGTTCGAAGCTTTGTACACTTCATTATGAGACCACTGTACAAGCTGTATTCACACGCAATCAGCAAGGAATCCGACGAATTGAGTAAAACTCTCGCCAAACTGAACATCAAGTTGAAACCGTCGGCATACAAGAAGGATCTCAAACCCTTGTTGAAGCTTGTTTGCAAGGAGTTTTTTGGCGAGGCAACTGCGTTTGTTGACCTGGTGGTTAATCACTTGCCATCGCCAGTGCAAGCCGCACCGTCTAAAGTCGAAAAAAGCTACTCAGGGTCAATAGACCACGAAAACCAACTGGTCAGCTCCATGAAGCGATGTGACCCAAATGGCCCACTAGCCGTACAGGTTACAAAGCTCTATAGCAGCTCCGACGGGCTGGAGTTTTATGCGTTGGGTAGGGTCATGAGTGGTACTCTACGCCGTGGGCAATCCGTATCCGTTTTGGGTGAAGATTTCTCAGCAGAAGATCAAGAAGACTCGTATAAGGAAAAGGTATTGGACCTCTGGGTGCCATCGACGAGGTATAAGATGCCTATCGACCAGATACCTGCTGGGTGTTGGGCATTGATCAAGGGCGTAGACCAAAAAATTTCCAAGACTGCCACAGTTCTAGATTCAAATGCAGACTTGGACGAGGCTGCCATCTTTAAACCCTTGAAATACTTGGCTACTCCATTTGTGAAGGTGGCTCTCGAGCCATTGAACCCATCAGAGCTGCCTAGAATGCTGGATGGGCTGAGAAAGGTGACAAAAAGCTACGTTTTGCTGCAGAATATTGTGGAGGATTCTGGTGAACATACAATATTTGGCAGCGGCGAGTTGTACATGGATTGTGTGTTGCATGATTTACGCAATCAGTTCGCCAATATTGAGATTAAAATATCTGACCCAATGACCAAGTTTAACGAAACATGCACCGAAACCACCGCCATTTCGTGCCCCACTAGAACACCAAACAAGGAAAACAAAATCACCATTCTCGCAGAACCATTAGGTGAAGGAATCGCTGATGATATCGAGTCGGGCAAGGTTGATATTAACTGGTCCGTGCGAAAAGTCGGCGAGTTTTTCCAAAAGCAGCACAGTTGGGACGTCATGGCAGCTCGGAGCATTTGGGCATTTGGGCCTAGCGATAGTGGTCCTAATGTGTTTGTCAATGATACACTAGCTGATGAAGTGGACAAGAGGGCTCTCAACTCGGTTCGTGAGTATATTCGCAGTGGGTTTACGTGGATGTCCAAGGAAGGTCCATTGTGTGGCGAGCCGGTCCGAAACACCAAATTTCGGTTAATTGGCGCAGACTTGTCGGAAAACCCATTGATGCGGTCTGGTGGTAACATTATTCCAACTACTAGACGTGCCTGCAATGCGGCATTTATGCTGTCGTCTCCAAAGCTGCTCGAGCCTGTATACTCTTGCCATGTAATTTGTTCTGACCAGGCTGTCAACCATGTCTACAACCTCTTGCAAAAACGACGTGGAAATGTTTTTACTGATGCACCAATTGCCGGTACTCCATTGAGCGCAGTTGAAGCCCAGATTCCAGTTATTGATTCATTTGGTTTTGAAACCGATCTGCGGCTCGCCGCAGGCGGCTCAGCATCGGTGTCATTGGTATTTGATAAATGGCAACTAGTTCCTGGTGACCCACTGGATAAGGATCAAAAGACGAAACCTCTACAAGTAGCCAGATCTTTGGCGCTGGCTCGAGATTTTGTGCTCAAGACTCGTCGAAGAAAGGGGTTGGGTGATAGCGAACCAAGTATTAATGGGTATTTGGACTTTGATACTTTGGATCATCTACAAACATTGGGCAAACTAGATTCATAAAAGACTATTTTCAATTTTTTTTTTTTTTTATTATTTTATTATCTTAATAGCGTGTACATTATATACAGGAAAAGTCTTTACTTATTTTCTCTTACTCTTTCCTGGTCGATGCTTTTGGGTAGAAGTTTTCATCTTCTTTTGGTTGAATCCGGACATGTCACTGCTGCTCTTTGCGTCATTAGACTTTGAGAATCGCTTCTTGCCGCCGCTGCCAAACTTGGAGTCCTTAGCCTGTCGCTTACTGTTCTTGGCCAGTTTCTGGGCTGGACCAGACCGCTCAGTAGAAGCAGCTTCTTCAATGGCCACGTCAAATTCCTTATCAGTAGTTAGACCAGGTCTCTTTCGCTTCAAAGACTGAATCTTGTCAAGGGTATCTCGCTTCTCCTTTGCTCGTTCTTGCAGCTTGGCGTTTTGAACCTTTTTACCAAACTTTTTCAGCTCTCGTTGCCGCTTGGCTTCTTGAGATGCCTTCTTGTTGGATTCTTCTTCAACCATCTTCTTCTTTAGCTTATCCATATGCTCATCGGACTTGACCATTTCGGCAAAGTAATCGGTCGGTCGAGTGAATGGGACCTTGTCTTTTAGTAGTTGTTTTCGAGCCTTGAAAACAGCATCAACACCTTGTTTGTAAAAACACAACTCTCGTTCCATATCGTCATAAATATCCTTCATTTCGATTGGAGGGCTGTCAAGCGACAGATGCTCAAAAAATGGCAGTTTGTTGGTAGGCAGTTTCATGTTGTTGAGCGACTGCTTCAAAGCCGCAGTGTTGTTAATAGTGGTTTTTTCGTATGGGACAACGTCAGCATCTTCATCAAGCTCGACATCTGAGAGTGGAACATCCTCATCCTCTTCGTCGTCGTCGTCGTCCTTGTGTACAGTCAAGTCTTCGTCGCTTTCACTATCACTCTCCAACAGTTTGGATCCGTCGATTCTTTCCTCTTCCTCATCACTTGCATCTTCAAAATCTTCATCCTCGCTATCATCCTCGTCCTCTTGCTTCTGTAGTTCTTGAGCTTTGGCCAACTTTCGTAGTTCCTTCTTGGACAAGACTTCTGGGTTGGCTAGTTCATTCCCTCTCGTCGACTTTTTACTGCTATTGCTTTTCAAGCTAGCATTTGATGACTTTCTACTCAAGGTCTTATCACCTCCGCCAATAACCACGTCCTTGACTGCTTTTGCTGCGTCTTTGACTTTACCCATATTTTGAAAATGTGTGTGTGTATTGGATCCAAAATTTTTTTTGGCACAAAATTTTTTTTTTTTTTTTCACCTCATCAGTGGCGCGCAGCAGCCGCCGCTGGGACATTTTTTTTTTTTTTGCCAATTTTTTTTGCGTGCGGCTAAAAACTGTTCCGTTTCAATGTCGGAACTCCGACATCAGCAGTTTGTAAAAAAAAAATTATTTCATCGGGATTAAAAGGGGGTTATGAGCTCGGCACGAGAAATTTTACAACTCACCACAAAACACCACTCATGTCAGAAGCAAAGAAAAAGTTTGAATCCGTCTTTCCAGACATTGCCCAGGAGTTGGAGCAGATTCTAAAAGAAACAAACATCTCCCAGAATGCTATCGACTGGTATAACAAAAGTCTATGGTACAATTCGGTTGGTGGGAAAGTGAACCGTGGTCTGTCGGTGATTGACACTTACCGTTTGCTCACTAACCAATCCGACCTAAGCGAGGAAGAATACAAGCGAGCTGCAATTTTGGGCTGGTGTGTTGAACTATTGCAAGCTTACTTTTTGGTTGCCGACGATATCATGGATTCCTCAAAGACTCGACGAGGTCAGCCATGTTGGTACTTGAGTGAGGGGGTTGGCATGATCGCCATTAACGATGCCTTCATGCTTGAAGCAGCCATTTACATTCTACTAAAGAAACATTTCAAGGGTGAATCATACTATGTGGATTTGATGGAATTGTTCCATGAAGTCACCTTCCAAACCGAATGTGGCCAATTGTTGGATTTGATCACCGCGCCAGAAGATGAAGTCGACTTGAGCAAGTTTTCTTTGGACAAGCACTCTTATATCGTAACTTACAAAACAGCTTTCTACAGCTTCTACTTGCCAGTAGCTTTGGCCATGTACATGGCTGGTGTGTCTGACGAAAAGGACTTGCAACAAGCCAAGGACGTGCTGCTGCCATTGGGCGAGTACTTCCAAGTTCAAGATGACTACCTAGACTGTTACGGCAATCCAGAAATCATTGGCAAGATTGGTACCGATATCCAAGATAACAAATGTGGTTGGGTGATCAACAAGGCCTTGCAGAAGTGCACCCCAGAGCAACGAAAGGTTTTGGACGAAAACTATGGTATTAAAAGCGATGAGTGTGAAAAGCGTGTTAAGCAAGTGTTTGCTGACTTGAACGTTGCCCAAGACTACTTTGACTATGAAGAGAGCATCGTCAAGCAATTGCGAGCTAAGATTGCCAACATTGACGAATCCCGAGGGTTCAAGGGCGAAGTTGTAAACGTGTTTTTGAACAAGATTTATAAACGACAAAAGTAGAGTATTGTATATTACTGTAATGAAAACCAGAAAGTTTTCTTTCTTCTCTTAATAAAAAAAAAATAATATAAAAAAAATAATTAATTCATTATTATCAAAAAAACGCATATGTATAATATTACAAAAATTAAGCTTCAGAAACTTCAGCAAAGTACTGTCGAAGAACCAAAGACAACACCCCAGGCAGCTCTCTAATATCCTTCACAATCACATAATAGTCAAATGGGAAATGGTCCAAGTACTTTTGCAGTTGTACTTGTTGATTGCCTTGAGCATCTGGCACGAATTGAACTTGTTCCATGTCCAGAATAGACCCATTCTTCTTGATATCATCGACCACGACAAACACCAGCATGATTCGTTCTTCTTGGGCCCGTCGGACTAGTTGTCGCAATCTGTTGTGATCTTCACACATACCATCAGAAATGATAATTTCCAATTGCCACAAGTCTTGCCGAGATTCGGCACGAGCTTCATCAAATAGACTGATAGATTTCTGCAACAACCGCTCCACATTGGTTCGTTCTTGATCAAACCCAAACCACTGCAACGTTTCAGCTCCAGACTCGGCAGAGAATGGCCGTTGGAATGGATGAACCATATGGGCAGTGTCACCAAAGCTGGTGATACCAATCTGGCCAGCTTCCAATTGCGTCAACGCCTTTGATACCAGTGCAATTGTCTGGAACGCCAAATCAACCGACTTGGACTCAGACATACTCTTGGAATTGTCAACAGCAATCATAATTTGGTACTGTCGCTTGCTTGGCTTGGTTCTTCGCATCCAAATCTTGTCCTTCTTGAACTGACTGGCAATGTACGGAATGATTCGTTTCATATTCAACCGTTTACCAGTCTTGAAATCACCCCGTAGTTTGGTGGCTTGGGTTGGCTCCAAAATCAATCGTAGTTGCTCGCACAAACTCATGGCCAAGTCTTGAGTAGCAATCTCATACTTGCGCCACAGATCCCGTGCTTCTTCCAATGATCTCGATGGGACCATTTCTTGACCGTCATCGTCCAGATGCTCTCGTGATTGTTCTTCCTCATCCTCATCATCGCTCAGCTCCATTTGACCTTCATTACCACCGTCCATATCAAAGTCATCTTTATTCGCCGCACGTTCACCAACACTTGAAAGTCCTCGACTTGGCATGTCTCCAGACTCTCCAGACTCTTCCTGGTCTTCAATCGGCTCAGGTGCTGGATCTTGGTCGTGTGCGGCTTGCTCATCTTCTTCTTGTGGCAGTTGCTGCGGCTCATCCATATCATCGTCAATAGCCATGCTATCGTCAATCTTCTGGATCTGGTCTTGGCTAGCTGCACCCAGTGCTTGAGTATCGTTGGCAGTTTCCTGGCCTTCCAAGTGTTCAAACTCGTCTGGCATCTCATTGGCAGTGTCTTCAACAGTGTCGTCACGCTCGCCAGCTTCACGGATTTCTTGCCGACGCTTGTGGAATTCCTTCAATGCGTCACCAAGCTGCTTCATGGACTCTTCAGCGTCTTGTCGGGCTTGATCTTGTTGCTCAACCTGTTCATTATCGTCCATTTCGTTTTCTGGCTTGGCACCGGACCCTTGTCCATCTTCCATATGCTCTTGCTCTTCAGCCGCAGCTTGATCGGCGCCTTCACTCTTTTTCTGAGAGTCTTGCATACCAGTGGTGCTTTGTTCGGCACTATTATCCTCATCGGCATCGTCTGGGCCATGCAAACCCTCCGTATCAACGTCCATCTGCTCTTGAGCTTCGTTGGCTTTGGTATTGTCGGTGGCCTCTTCCTCCTCTTCCTTTGCTGGTTCATCTTCATTGACTTCATTAGATTCATCGTCATTACCATCATTAGTTTCATCATCAACATCCATCTTTTCACCTTCTTGGTCATCTTTATCGCCTTCTTCTTGTTCGTCTTCTTCATTGGCGTCTTCCTCTTGGTCTTCTTCATCGCCATTCTTTGGCTCGTTCTTGACTTCTTCTTGGTCTTCCTCTGCCGGTATTTCATCCATATCATCTGGCATGTCTTCGTCACCAGCATCTTCTTCTTTGCCGTCGTCATCTTCGCCGTCTAGATTCATGTCATCAGGAAGCTCCATCATATCAGTCTCTTCGGCTTGTTTTTCCAGCTCTTCACCTTCTTGCTGTTGTTGAACGTCATCTTCTTGCTCGCCAACATCATCCTCTTCTTCAGCATCGTCGTCATTCTCATCCTTTTCTTCTTGACCTTGGTCTTTGGCGTCGTTGTCGTTGGTACCTTCTTGCTCTTGCTGATCATCTTCATTGCCTTGCAAGTCGTCATCGTCGTTGGTTTCTGGAACAGCGTCGCTCTGCTTCTCCTTTTCATCCTTCTTTTCTTCCGAGTCGTCATCCCACATTTTCTCGTCGACGGCATTTGGATCCAGGTCGTCAATGTTGCCCATTTCTTCATCTGGTTCGTCTTGCTCGTCCTGATCTTGTTCGTCTTCGTCATCGCTCTTGTCTTGGTCTGACGCGTCTTCTAGCTCACCAGCCATATCACCGTCCATATCGACACCTTTATCCTCCTTGTCATCATCCTTGTCGTCCTTTTCTTGGTCATCGTTGTCCTTTTCGGCCTGTTCGGTCAAATCTTCATCATCCTCAATATCTTCCGAGTGGTCTTGGGCACCAGCGCCGTCGCCAAGGCCGGTACCACTCTCAGTCTTGCCTGACTCGCCTTGTTGCTCGTCTTGAGCTTCTTGCGGAGTGCAAAACCCATTGGTGGCAAGGTGATGTAGAGTGGTAAACAAAACGCTAGCAGTCTTGGCAGTGCTTGTGTAGTTTGTGACAAGCAAGTACCCGGTTGAGTTGCAAAGCTGCAGATATTCGTGAATAAATGGCAGACATGACCCAATCATGGCCACCACCTTTTGCGACATGTCATTGTCAGCCGCACCAAGTTTGGCTGCCATGTGCAGACACTTTTTCAAGCTTTGCACAATAGCCGGCAGCTTCAGCACCTTGTTGGATCGTTCAACACGTTTGATTGATTCAACAAACCATTTGGTGTTTTCCTCGTCGATATCCTCAGCAAATAGTTTGCTGGATTCTTGGAAGATGACCAAGATGGACTTGCATAGCCGTTGCAATTCTTGCTCAAGCTGATCCAACGACTCGTCGACTGGATCGGACTTGAAAGTGACAATCTCAGCTTTTGCTTCCTTGGCCCATTGAATGACCATATCCCCAACAAACGCCAACTGTGGCTGCTTTTGTTTCCATCCGACCAACAGCTCAATAAAGGACCCAATCTCGCCAACTACAGTCTCTTGCAGTTCTTCAAATGCAGCTGTAGAAATATCAGCATCAACCAGGCTATCAAATGTCTCAAGTTGACGTTTCAAATCCTTGGACCGGCTGGCAAACTGAGTGAAAATGTCAGTGTTGCTGGCGGCAGCGCTACCGCCCAGCTCCACACAACCTTGGCAAGACTTGATGGCAAACTCCATCATTTCTGGAACCCACTTGATGACACGGATACATGCCTCAGCGTCAACACATCTTGGCACGATGGTGTCCTTGTGCAACAGAGTGGAGACCTTGTCTGCAGACTCCTTGAGCCGCATGAACTTTTCAACGTTGGCAAAGTGATCGCCAACTTGTTCACGTACCAGCAGCAGCTTGGACATTAGGTTCTCGGCAATGGCCATAGCACGGGACAGATCAGCAGGTGGAATATCAGACTCACTGGAGCTGACAGTAGATCGCAAACGAGGCAGCATTTCCAAAATCTTGAAGAAATAACCGTCTGGCTTTTGGGCGCAATTTCGGCCAGCCAAGTGTGGAGTGTTACCAAGCATGGTGGAGATTTTGGACTGGGATGCCACAATATTGGCCTTGACTGTAGTATTCAACCCAGCGCTCTTGAGCTCCTTTAAAGTATCACTCAACAACTTGCCCTTTTCACCTCGCAGTTGGGAAACCTCCTTCTTGTTGTCTTCAGTCAACACCGATGGGGTCTCTTTCCGCAACCGATCCATCTCTGCGACAATCTCATCCACAAACTCTTGCAGATTCGGCACTTCTTGCTCTTGTAGTGCGATGGCCCGTGCGTTCAACTTGCTAATGATTCCGGAATTCTTCAAGATATCATCTCGAGATTTACACTGGCTGATTGAATCACACAGCTTTTTGTGAATATCCACAATTGGACAGCTTGGCAAGGTTGGTGGCATGTACTCTTGAGTTGGAGCAATGTTGGATGGCGGGCCGTCCACAATTGGTGTAACCTTGGTCTGGATTAACCGTCGGTACTTTCGCACAACCTTGTGCAGTTCGTTATGCGACTTTTTGGTAGACTGTTTCAATGCAGCCGGATTGGTGTCTTTAAACGTGACCAGCTTGATCTTGTCATTTATTCGTTGCTGTAGTGCGTTGGATTCCTTGGCCAGCTTTGACTCAACATCCGGCACATACTGCTGGTAGAATTGAATCACATTGTTCATGGAATTTGCAACAATAGTGACTTGTGGGTACACATCCGCAATCTCATTCACATTCTTGGAAAATGCCCGGAGCAGATCCAACCTAACCTTGTACTGGCCAAGGGTGCTATCGCTCATAAACACAGTCAAAGCTTGGACCAGCTCGCTAGTCTCAATTGACTCATCAAGCTCATGCCAAATTTTTACCACCACACTCTCGTACAAGTGGAACCACCACTTGCCAATTTCACGTTCCGTGGCGGCTTGTTCAAACTCAAACAGCTTGTTCCACGTTCGCAGTTCTAGTCCACGCCAGTCGATAATCAACTTGGTCAGCTCAGAGATTGGACCAGACACCGACACTTCACGGCTAGCATTTTTTTCCCACTCGTTCAAGTACACGTAGATTTGGTCAATCTTTTGCAAGAACCGTGCCATTGGAGTATGCACGGGGAAAGCAAGCAGCTCACGGCAAGCAATCATGATTTCTTGCAAAGTTTCGTGCTCTGGCCATCGTTGGATCAACACGTGAATGGCCTGCTTGACATGGTGAATGACGGAAATGGCCTTGTCAGTTTCAGACTGGTTGGAGTCGTGGTAAAAGTTGAACGTGCTGCCTGGTTCCTTGATTTGAACAGACTTTGCCAACGACGAAATGATAGCCGGCAAAACACGGCCAGATTGTTGGTCGTAATGGCCCAGTTCCTTGCTGTTTGCCACATCTTGGGTAGCGATATCAGCACCAGATTGAATAGAGGATTCCAACGAGTCTGCGCCAAAGCCATACAGCTTCATGTACGTCTTTGCTAGCTGGTAGTTGGTCTCCTTTTCATTGTCCTTCTTAGCGAGGGCTGGATTTTCACCTTCATAGTCTGGGAACATTCGAGCAAACTCTTCTTCAACGGCTTCTTCAGTGTCGTCAACGAATACTTGGCGAATAGCAATTTCGTCTTCTTCTTCCTTCTTTCGTCGCAATCGCCACTTGAGATGGAAGTCTGCCAGCACCTTGGATACGATTGAGTGCGGCGCCGCTTTGCCAGCAACGCGTGATTGCACAGCCAACGCGTCCAAAACCTGCAACAATAGAGACGGCGGCAGATTTAACGGGCCAGTGCTCAATCTCAGCAAGCTTTCAATAACGTTTTCAAGTCGCTCGGTGGCAAGCACAGTTGGGTCCATCAACCAGTAT
This sequence comes from Blastobotrys elegans, assembly GCA_030564235.1. Classification (NCBI taxonomy): domain Eukaryota; kingdom Fungi; phylum Ascomycota; class Dipodascomycetes; order Dipodascales; family Trichomonascaceae; genus Blastobotrys; species Blastobotrys elegans. The sequence goes on from JAJLUJ010000011.1 coordinate 86,987, forward strand.
GAGTTGACAGCGTGCTTGGTTTCGTGGTGAACCAAGTCAAATCCTAGCTTGAGGCCATACACAAACCCATCCAAGATTTCTGCAATATCCGCATAGCTCTGGTACTTTTTCCGCATTCGGTCGATAAAGTGCAAGCAGTTGGTTTGCCACATTGCGACTTGCTCACCCGTACCTTCGTTGGATAGCCGAGAAACAGCGGCTTTCCCAATACTGGAATCAACCAGAGCCATCCATTCTTGGTGCAATGAGGTGGCTTCGGTGATAGACGGCCGGAATGTACCAGGTTTTGGCACGTTTGGTACTGTCCCGTCATGCCCAACCATTTCTTCAGTGACAGAATCTGGAGAGGCGCCATAAAATACGCTCTTGACCAGAGCCCACGCTTCGACTTGGTGCTTGTGCGTCTGCACGTGGGCCAGGTATCGACCATGTTCAACATGCTGCCGGATAGCTGGATCAAACGGAATGTTTGGAACGTACAGTAGCACCATGCCCAGTGAAAACTGGATCCATGCTTGACCAACGGAAACTCGTCGCTCTTGCTCGTGGTTATCTAGCAAAGCCAAGGCATTATCAAAGTACTCCTTCTTGATTGACTCAAACGAGCCAACGTCGTAGTCAATACCGTCTTGATGCAGTTCCAAGACCTTGCTGATTTGGACCTTCAACAACTCGGTGAATATTTCAAGCCGATCCGTCAATACAACGTCCATGTTTTCAACAACAGTCTTACCAAGCGTTTTCAAGTCACCACGAGCTTGGTGGAACTCGGTGGAGATTACGTTTTCGTACGAGTATCTAGAATTTTTATGTTAGCAACAGCCCTCAAAGACGTGGTTGGGGGAAGGAAACATACCTTGATTGCATGAGCATTCCAATCAGTGTGTCATCAATGGAACACGAGACTCGTGAACCAGCCTCTGTACTCCACAACGAGTCAAACAGTGGCAAATATGGTTTATCTAGAGATGATTGGTTAGTAAAAGAAAAAAAAAAACGCTTTTGTCAATAGTAATGGAAAAAAACATACCCAGCTGGTCTCGTTGGTAAGATACCAGTTCCTTGGTGGAGGTGTTTGCGTAGTACGACAAGTTCACCAAACGGTCAAAAACGTCCTGCTTTTTGTTAGTCTCTAAACCCGTATCATAGATACATACACTTTGAGCCGCACCGCCTGAGGCAGACACATCCAAAAACGTCTTCAACAAGGCAAACGTGTCCTTGAATAGATGACGCCGCTCGTCTTGGAACCCTTGAGCCAATTCATCGAGCTTATCAATACCACGTTCAACATTCTATCAAAATTTGTTAGCAAAAAAATCATCCTTTCTCAGCGGCAAGGAAGCAGCACACATACGTCAATTGCGGTATCGATATCGTTGGAGTCCAAAGTAGTCACGTCATGTAGCATCTCAACAAGCGCAGAACGCAAGCTAGATACCGTCTCCAAAGAATCGGCAAACAGTTTGGAGGAAACTTGGTCGAATCGGGTGGCGATACCCAAAACACGGTTATACCGCGACCAGCCTTGTTCAGTCAGTGGATAAACACCCTTGCAGCTTTTCCATAGCTTGACCATAGACGTACCGGTAGTCAGGTCTAAATGTGACCCAAACACCGACACGATATTCTTCAACACGGCCACTTCATCCTGAATAGAAACCAAGTGAGTGTACGAATGCAGCCAGTTTTCCATAACCTCTCGGTAAATATGCAGCTGACTTTCATCGACAGCAGAGCTATCAGTCAACAACACTAGATCGGTTGCAATCTGCATCAAGTCTCGGATGGCAAGCATCTCGTTCTATAAAAAAATTGTTAGTCCTCTCTCTCTCTTTTGGATATAAAACTTACCTCATTCAAGTCCAATTCTCCTTTAAACAGCTTGTCAACAAGCCCACCAGAAACTTCCATGATGGACTTGATTGTCGTATACGCTGGTACACGAACAGGATTCTTCAACGGCTTGCCCAAGCTTGATGCCGCAGACTTGACCAAGTAGGACATTTCAGACGGCTTCTTAGTGCCGACCGCCACCTCGGCTTCATTCAGAGTAGTCTGGACTCGGCAAATAGACAGCGCCAATCTCAACAGCATGGACATTTGCTTGAGAGTGATGCCAAACCCGGCGTATTGTGAGAACCGGGTAAAGTACACGTTAACAAGCGGGTTCAATGGCTGTGGACCCAACGGCAAGTTGACCTGGTTTTGAGCCGTTTCATACAACTGCTGGAGCGGCACCAAGTAGTTTGCACGTTTGGCGTCTTCAACACCCTTCAGCAGCTCTTCAGTCAACCATTGGCTCATCTCGCCAAACAAGTCGCTTCTAACGACAACCTGCAACCACCGCTGCATCAAGTTCAATGCTTCTAATGGCAGCACGTTCAACTGCGCCAACGACACATGGCTGATCTTGTCCATGGTAGTGGCCGACGCAACATCATCCAGTTGTGCGAAACATTTCTGTACAGTCTGCGATGGCTTGACAAAAGATGCAACGGAATTGACATATTCATTGCCGTTTACCAGCGACAGCTCTCCCAAACCAGACGTCAATTGATGCTTGGTGTTTGTCTTTGGAGCTTGTTGCAAAATCAACCGGTCAACGTCAGTAGCTCGGTCAGCGAGATCGCTCATAAACACTTCAACACCACGGTTTCGCATGGCTCTGGATAGCTCGCCGTAACGTGAATCGACAGTCAAAAACAAACGAAAGTCCTTGTGTGGCTTCACCACACGCGGCTCACCATTCTCCAGCGCGCATTCATTGACCATCAAACACCCGTTTGGTTCTAGCAACGAGTTGAGACGGTCCAACACGGACGGATTGCACAGGTTGGCATTGTCCAGAATCAACCAATGGCCCTGTTCAACAGCCTTCAGTAACGTGCCGTCAAACCACTGGAATCGGACTGACTGGATTTTTTCAAATTCCTTCAACAGCGACTCAGTGTCGTCGGCCAGTTTCTTGAATTGGTCGTCGTACACTGGAGTGAAGTTTGGAATAGCCCGCAGAACCTTGAGTAGCTCCTTTAGCTCATCGACACTGGACCCGTTGTTGTCTCGAGTCATGGTGTGCCGCAAGATTTGCGTCGGAATGGCCAGCTTTTCCAACCAATCGCCTTGGTCTTGGTTCAGGGAAAACCCAGACACTTCCATAGATAGGTGGGTAATCTTGCTCCAGATATCAGCCGAAGTATGAGCGATATCAACTTGATCAAACCCACCCAACAAGTCTGTGCTGTCAATATCACCATTCATGGCAAATTCGTGCAGGTTGGCGCCAACCACATCGGCTAGCAACCGAACAAGGCTAGTCTTGCCAGAGTTGGTTGGACCGGTCAAAATCATTGGCCAAGTGTGGTTTAGGCACGTGATTGCCGTCTCCATAACGCTCATGTTACATTGCAGCGGCTGAATCTCACTGTTATCAACGTCAATCTGTGAGATTCGCTCAGTCATGGAATGCCCTACTTGGATATAGTTCTTACCGACTTGGAAATAGGCATCTCGTTCCGGAATTGGCTCGAAATATTTTTGGTAAAGCAACTTGGCGCTATTTCGGCACTTTTCGGTTCGGAACCGGCTACCAATGATTAGGTCAAAAAACTGGTGCGGCTCGCATCGCGCTGATAGCGTATTTTGCTTCTCAACCAAGCCTAACCAACGCATCGTATCACGCAAATTGAACTCAAACGGACTACCCAAATGACCAAACGATTTTTTCACAGCCACCTCGTGATCTAGCTCGAGAATAAAGTTGATGAGCTTGTCAGTCACTTCTGGTGCAATGCTTGGGAACAGGTACTGAGAAATGAGCTTGAGATCGTCCAGCTGCAACGAATCAACGTAAACTACCGAAAACCGATTGACAAATGACTTTGGCAAACCTTTCCGGCCACCGCCTTGGTATTGCGGGTTTTGCGCGGCAAACACAGTGAAATTTGGGTGGCATTTAAACGTCTTGTCCAGCTCTGGAATGTAAGTCTCACCACGGTGATCCAAACAAGCGTTCAAACCTTCCAAAACCGACTGTGACGCCAAGTTCATCTCATCAAGCAGTACCCACTCACCCTGCTGCATGGCCCGCAAGAATGGGGCATCCCGCCACACAAACTCGCCAGCAGCCTTACCTTCAGCTGGAGCGTCGGCACCAAACAAGTCAATCAGATCGGTCTGCTCACTCAAGTTGATACGGGTCAACGGCTGCCCAATGACATTGGCAATGGCGGTGATCAGACTGGTCTTGCCGACACCGGGGCTACCTTCCAGCAAGATTGGCTTCTTGGCTTGCATACCACGAATCACACGCAGCGCGTTCATTGTAGTGGTTGGTGCTTGCAGATTGAACGACACCTTGCTCTCATTGCTTGGGATACGGGTCAGATTGAACGGACCAATTTGGAGTTTGCTGTCATCAATCTCGACTTGGTACCGTTGACTGTACACGCCAATGTAGTTGCTTTGTAATAAAGACGACAGCTTTTCAACGCACTTCATTCGATGTTCCTGCAAGATTGTGGATGACTGCGCCAAGTTTGCCGAAGAGTTGGACCCGACCGAGTCGATAAACACCATGCACGCCCCGTGAAACACTGCATCACGTGGCTCATCAACGCGTTCCGACAATGCATTGACAAAGTTGATCCACGCCAAAATGTCTCGCAACGAGATGATACCAGAAGAGGCATCACCGGCACCGTACTCAGAGCCAAACCATTTACCAAAATTGACGATTGGCTTGGCAAACTCCTTGACTTGGTCGGCTAGCCGATCTCTGGTGATTTCAAGCACATCGTCAAAGTCTTCCATGGACGGCACCCAAATCTCAGTGAACCGGTTTCGCAACGCTGGCGACAATTCCTTCTTGCCGTAGTCACCACCGGGGTTCATTGTAGCAAAAAACTGGAACCCGTCTTTAGCAACCACATGCGAGTCTTCTTGCGCGCCCTTTTCGGACAATAGCAGCTGACGTTCTGGCTCCAGCACACTATTCAACCGTTCCAACACCGAGTCATCTGCAAGTGAGATTTCGTCCATCAAGAACAAGTCACCTTGTCGCAACGCCTGGATCAAGCTACCGTCACTCCATTCAAACAAGACCTTTAGCCGATCGTTCAAAAGAGCGATTCTAGCAACTGCTTCCTGATCAAGCGTGGAGTGATCCAAGCTGTTGTCGTACACCTCCTTCAGCTTGTCTAGATCTTCACAATCAGCATATTGCTCAAACCCATGACCGACTTGCTGCAGCACAGACTTGATTTCTTGAGCCAGCTTTTGTTGGTACTCGCTTCGATTTCGCACTGGACGCTGGGCACCGATAATGTCACCAGTTTCCGTGTTTTGATGAGCATTGACAATGTGTAGCTCCTTGTTGGCAGCCTGTGCGAGGATCTGGCAGATGGTCGTCTTACCACAACCAGTCTCGCCAACCAGCAACACTGGTTCGTTGTATTGCAGGGCTTGACAGACCAAGACGAGCAAACGGCGCATGCCTCTAGTCCAAACCACAGTCTGGTCATTTTCAACCACATTGGCGTCTTCAAGTTGTTTATACTCGGCATCAATGTCAATCTTGACTCGCATAACTTTTTCAATAGCTTCCTTGACCACACTGCGTTCCTCCTTCTTTCGAACTCGCTCGCCTAGAAGCATGAACCCGTTCAACGCCAGCTGTTCATAGCCAACCGCCTCACGACCGGCCCATCGGAACAAATCTCGCAAAGTCGCAAAACTATTCTTTTGCTCAAACAGTCTAGTGCTTTGACGTTGCACAGAAAGTTGCCGATACACGTCAACAATCTTTTTGGCGTATGACGGCGGGATCTTGCAACGCTGGGTTAGAATAGTCTCCAGCTCGCTTTGCGGAATATCATCGAAATGAAGCTCCAAGAAACGGTTTCTAAACGCACGAGACAGTACTTTACGACCACCATACACCCCCGGTGGGTTTTGAGTGGCAAATAGCATAAAATCCGGGTGCGGCTTGATAACTTCCATCGTTTCTGGGATCAGCAGCTCTCGGTTATCATCCAACAGCCGATTCAAAGCTTCCAAAACGTCGGTCGGCGCCAAGTTCAACTCGTCAAGCACGATCCAGTATCCGTTCCGCAGCGCTTCGACCAAAACACCTTCTTGGAACTTGAGCTGACCACGGTCGTCAGAGATATAACTACCCAAGTATTCTTGCAAGTCTGTATGCTCGTGATTGTTGATTCGAACAAACTTGTGCCCAGTCCGCTTGGCCAGGTATTTGATCATACTTGTTTTACCGCTGGAGGTTGGACCTTGGATTAGTACTGGGAACCTCCGGCCAGCAGTAGCACGGGCCAAATTGAGCAGGTTCTTTTCCACAAACGGCGTGATGATGTAGTCTTCCTGCACTTCCGGTTCAAGCCGGCCTTGGTGTAGCCAGTAGTGCTTGAACTGGACGTGCTTACCACCATCCTGCGGTGGTTTGGGCATCTGAGCCATTGCCGACTTTGCATTTTTCATTCGACCCAAAATGTACTGCGAGATTTTTGGTTCAAGCAGCTTTTCAGAGTCTTGATCTAGCAAAGTCATAAAACTCATGCAAAACCCTTCGTAAAGAGATCGACGTAGGCCGTAGGTAGGAGCAATGGCCACCGCGTAGACCAGAGTTCGAGTCAACGTACGAATACTAAAATGCGGGCGTTGGTTGGCACCATCCACAATCTTGTTTTCTTCAGATAGTCGCTTGGCTTCCATATACAGCTCCGCAATGTCATCGCAAACCCATTGATCACTCATGACAAAGTTTTGAATGTACTTGCGGATAATGTCAATCAAATCCGTCATGTCCTGGTCTGGAGATGGAACGTACAACTCAGTGAACCGAGACCGCAACCCTGCCGGCAAATCTCGCTTTCCAACGTCAGTGGCTGGATTCATACACGCAAACAGTCTGAAATCCGGGTGCGCCTTGACCGACTCGGCATCACCCTTTTCAGACAAGGTGATTGACGCATTGTCGACTAGCAAGTCTGAGATGCTTTCTAGAGTGTCTGCAGACGCCAAGTTGACTTCATCAAGCAAAACCCAGTCCCCGCGCCGCACAGCCTGTACCAACGGACCTTCCAAGAATGTAAAAAAGAAGGAGCTATCGGCTTGCTTGACTTGAACTTCAAAAGTTGCGAGACGGTCTTCAAACTGTTCCCAGCGTTGACGCAAGTCTTGCTTCTGGGCAGAGTCTAGCTTTCTTCGCTTCTTTGGTTGATCATCTTCATCTTCCTTTTCCACGACTTTTTTGGCTTCGGCGATACCGCTCTTCCAACCCTTGATGAGCTTGGTCCAACTCTTTTTCTCGTAGAGTTGAGTTGTAGCAGCGATGAATTTTTCATTGCTTTGCGCGGAAAAGGTTCGGCCGAATAGATGGTCAAACTCTTCACGCATTGGCTGGGCAATCATCTTGGAATCGACTGGTTTATACCCACCAAGCAAATCACCAGTCTCGGTCTGTTGAGAAACATTAATGACAGTCAGGTTCTTGTACAGTTTTCGCGCCAAATATTGGACTACTGTGGTTTTACCGGTACCAGTCTCACCAACCAGTAGCAACGGCTCGGCCATTGAGACTGCCACGCCAACCTGCTCAATCAACCGCAGACTGTGTTTTGTTAGGGCGAAATGAGAGTTTTGCTGCTTCATCTTATGCCGCTCGTGTTTGGAGGCTAGCGACTTGCGTAGCTGGGCTCGTCCGATATAGAAGGTGCCATCCACGTCAGAGTTGGTTGGCTGGTGGGCCTTCAAAAATACCTGGACTCTAGACGCCGACACTTGGAGAGACTCTCCAATGATGGTGGCTAGGTGCTCACGGCCTTCATAAGTTTGGATAAAGCTGGCAAAGCAGTCCACGACTTCAAAGAAAATGTCGTCATAAACGCTAGTTGGTAAGCTTTCATCAGCTTCGGTAATATTCCGCGCACGAAGCATGTTATCAACACGTTTAGACCATTTGATCAAATCCCGGCTGGAGATTTGCCGGCCTTGTGCCGACTTGCTCAAGCTGATAAACTTGGTGTCTTGGAAAACTTCCTTGACCTTGATGTAGGTATCGACAAACTGGCCAGATAGGTTTTCAAGCAGCGGGAACCGGTTCTTCAAGATGAGTTTGAGTTCATCGACTGACGGCTGCTGGACCTTAATCTCATGCCACATACGCTTACCAATCAAGTCGGCAGTATGTTCATCACCTCCGCGTTTAGAGGTGTAACTCTTCATTGTAGCAAACACCTGGAACCCACGCTTGGCCTTGATGGTCTCGCCACGAGATGGAATCAACAGCTCTCGTTTCTCTAGCAATGGCAACAAAACTGACAAAATCTCGGTTGGAGCCTTGTCGATATCTTCAATCAGCACCCATCGGCCTTCTTTAACGGCTACTGTCAATATACCAGGGCACCATTCAAACGAGCCAGGCTTTTCTCCGGTAGAGTAAGTACCCACCAGAATTTTCGCATCGGTTTGATCGCCCAAATGGATCCGCACGATATCTTCATGCCGTGAGAAGAGCTTTGCAGTCTCGTCGATATAAAATGTCTTGCCCGAGCCTGCTTGCCCGCTGATGAGGATGGGTTTGGATTGGGTCAACCCATTCGCCAACAGCCGCACGCTTTCCAGTGCGGTCTCGGTCGGCACAAATTCACTCGTGTACGGCACAGCTAGTCGCAACCGGGGTACAAGCACCCCGCCAACATTCGCCAACAAGGCATTGTTACAGTCTAGTTGAAGCTGGCCATCGGATGATTTATTACCAACTCGGTTCATGAGTAGTTTCCCGTTGGCAATCCGTTTGGCTTCTAGAGCCGGTAAGAATGCATAGTCAATGTTTTGGTCAGTCTCGTAGTTGCCCAAAACTGCTGCGTTTGGGTCGATACGCTTGCTCAACCACTGCCCTCTAACCTCCTCCGAGGTTTCAAAAAACGTGCCCAAAATCTGCAACGCTAGGTATTTCACTGGCGCCGGATGCTGCTGGGCCAGTAGCTGGTATAGAAACGTCGGCTCCACATATTGTACAAACCGTTCCCGGTCTTGGAAGAGTATTCGGTAGACGGCTAGTAGTAGCTCTCTGTTTCGTTCAGAGTCATTTGATGGTCGGAGTAATGACTGGTAGTTGTCGTTTTGTGCCAGATAATGTTCAATCAGCGGCAATGACGATTCGTGGAGGGATGCGATCCGACCCAACGCAGATAGCACACGGATGTGGTCAATAGACCGAGTGTCGGATACCCATCTCGCTACAACTTCGAGAAATATCGGCTGGTACGCTGCTAATACGAGTGGCGTGAATTGTGGCTGTAGAGCGACGCTGGCGAGCCCGTTGAGCTGATCTTCTATATTGCTGAGTCCTTCTAATTGTTGGATACTTGCTGTATTGATTCGGTGCTCACTGCAACACTCCAACAAGGTCTGATGCGCTTGGGTAGTGTTCAACGGTAATGCGGCTTGCATATTTTTTTTCTTCTTTCTTTTCTTCTAGTGGTGTTAGCAGATTTTCGTTTTCTTGTCCAACTTACAACACTGTTTGTTCGTTCTATTCCGCTTTCGATTTGTTGTGAACAAAGACGATCACTGGGTGTGTGTGTGTGTGTGTGTGTGTTTGGTTCTCTATGCGCAATGTTAGTGGTGAGATCTCTTTTCAATAGATATGAACATACCCAGGCCGACTTGTGTGTTCTAGCTTTGATTTCGTTCAAAGTATTCACTCAAAGTATCCTTCCGGTGATTATAAGTGTGTATTGACAAAGAATAAAAGGTGTGAAAGTTTGCCAACGCACCAACAAAAAAAAAGAGCTATTCAGTCTTTTTTCACTTCGTTTAATGTTTTGTGATGATCAAGCTTGAAAAGTTTTCTGTAGCATTTTGGAAGAGAAAAAAAAAAAAAAAAAAAAATTGGGAGCGGCGCGCAGGCAGCGGCGGAAAATTTCACCGGTTTAATGTCTCAGTCCTGGCAAGTCAGTGCAATTGTATCTATAGTTTTTTTTATATACCTTTAGCAGCAGTGTTCCAGGCCTCGACAACGTTTGTAATGGATCTATCGAGGGCCTTGCTTTGTATGGGTGCCGCCTCAGCGTCAATATCGTGGAATGGGTTACAGACGTAGCTGATGTATGCTTTTTGGATCGAGCGGAGTGTCTAAACGTGTGTGTTTGTTAGTAAAGAGTCAAGGAGAGTGGGAGAAACATACCGTCCGCAGGTCGAATCGAACGTTTTCGTGGGCGTCAGCGCCGATTAGAATCTTGACCCCCGTGTTGGTCAAGCACCCGTATACCGCAATACCATCATGCACCAGCAGCAAAGCGTAGTCTCTTGTCGAGTCTGAGTATTGTAGCTGTGAAAGAATGTAGTCTAATGCCATGTGTGAAAGGAAATGGTACCGCAAATCGCGTTTGTCATCTTTTTCCACGTCGTTAGAGGTTGGTTTGTCAAATGAGCGCAGGTATAACGGCGAGTTCTGGGAGTGGGTGAGTTAGTCGCTTGTTTATTAGCCCATTATACGTACATTTCGGCCAATGATGGAAACAAAACGTATTGATACAGGCATAGTTATGGTGTGTCGTGCATGTGTGTGCGGTGTCCAATTGGGAGCATTGCTTTAAAAATGGGTAGGAGCATTCGGAACTCCGACAATAGTACGCGGCTGTATCTTTTTTTTTTTTGTTTCCCCCCGTTTTAGTAACTGTATATAACTTAGAATTGAGTGTAGTTTTTGTTGAATGTTTTATTTTAGTTGTTACTGACTTGCCCGAACAGCTCAAGCACAGTGCACCTACGTGGTTTGAAAGTCGGCCATATATAATCCCATATCGGACGAGCAATTTTAACTCCCCGACAATGTTCGCCTCCATAACTGGGGCTTTTAAGGATTTAGAATGCCCTTCGATCAAACGCAACGAGAAATGCAGTCTGTTAAACTGCTGGTTCAGTCACAAGCAGCCAGACCCTGTACTGGCACCGGTACAACCACCGCCAAAACGAAAAGCAGTTGAAAAGACGCAAACTCCAGAGAGTGAAGCTAAACTGAAGCCACCAACCAAACGAATCAAGGTCAATCTGTGTGATGGTGAGAAAGAAGCCACTCCAGAGAAGAAACCGGTACCTGTATCCACCAAACCAGAACCACCAAAGCCGGTTATTAGGCCGGCAAGGCCTTTGCAACCAGCAACAAGTACTGTAGCTACCACATCAAGCTCGCAAGATGTGGCCAATCTAATACCCACGACACTTCAAGCCAGTCCGGCCCCGTTCCAACAAAGACGCGAGATGTTGAAATACATTCACAAGGAGTTTGAAAAGAGAGGATCATCGCAGCCTGTCCGCCGAGCCATTTCAGCTGAGGATAAGACTGCTCAGCAGAGCTCCAAGGTGACGTATCGGCAGAATGTCCGCATCTTGGCCAAGCAGATCCGAGAAGGGACATACGGCAAGGATCCAAACGCGGGCAAGTTTACCGTTGAAAAGATGAAACCACGGCTGGAAAAAATGGTGCTACCGGTGGGGGTGTTGAAACATTATGGGTTTGTCACCGAGCCTGTAGTGGCTACCGAGATGGCTACCAAATTCGACTCGACATGCGCACGCTGTGGTGCCGAATTCAACACTGGAAATACTACCAAAGTCAAGTGCTGGTACCACCCGCTCCGACCAGTTTTTGAATACGACTATCACGAGTCTAGAAAGAAGAAACGGTATGGGTGCTGCTCTGAAAATGCCGAGTATACTCAAGGCTGCTGCTTGTCTGACCGGCATGTGTTTAAGCTCGATAATGTACAGGAAATGGCCAGCGTGATTCCATTCACGCCAACCTTCAAATCCACCACTCCTACTACACTGTTCGCGGCTGGGTTGGATTGCGAGATGGGGTATACTACTTTTGGCATGGAGCTGATCCGAGTGACGATTGTGGACTGGGAGACAAACAAGACGGTGCTGGATCGGCAAGTGTTCCCATACGGCAAAGTTATAGACTTGAACTCGCAGTTTAGTGGTGTTCATACCCTTGATGTAGGCATCAAAGACGAGTCTGGTAAAGTCTCGCCGACCATCTCGTTCAAGGACGCGCGGAATTTGATCAACAAGTTCATTTCTGCGTCTACGATCATGATTGGACATGGTTTGGAAAATGACTTGAACGCAATGCGGCTTGTGCATCACCGCATTATTGACACCGCGTTGATGTATCCAACGTACAAGCCAAACTTCCGAACCGCCCTCAAAAACCTCACCTTCAAGTATTTGAGTCGCGTCATCCAGCAAGGCGAGCATGATAGTAGTGAAGATGCCATTGCCGCGATGGATATTGTTACCTACCATATAAAAGAGGCCATCAAAAGAGGGTGACAATGCATACATGTTTATATATATTAATACAGTTCTGAACATGTACACGTGTTTACTGAATATGATCTCGGTTTAGGGTTTGGTCGGCTAATTGCAATTGGCAAGACGTTCATACCTCGATATTCCACTCCAATGTCGTCAACGCTTCCTAGCCGAGCCGTACGTTCTGGGTGGTCTATCAACCCCCACACACAGTTGCGATAGTATCGGGATACCTTTTGTTCCTTGATGATCACTAATGGTGGCCGCCGCCGTCTGGTTCGCGACATTTTTTTTTTTTTTGTTCAATTGTTCAATTGTTCAAAATGTCGTAAAAAAGAGAAGCTACCCGTATTAACCCTGGCAATGCAATCGCTTGGAATGTTTCGATGAACAAGCTTTATTTTATTTATTTTTTTCTTGCCTGCACAGCGTCCAATTTGGGAAGGTTGGTATGATCTGTATGCCAATTAGTCTATTAATAAACAGTGCTACTATCGATCGGTGGTTAGGGTTGTTTCTACTGTACAAATTCAATGGCTAATTGCTACCAGTCTTGGCGTCTATAATGCATTTACTCTTCGTCCAAATCCATCTGCATTTCCTGGTCATCACCATCATCATCAATCATCATCGCATCACCATCGTCATTATCATCCAACTCCATACTATTCTGGATAACTTTTCTATACAAATGGCGCCAGATTACCACTTCTTTTGGCTCGTACTTGATAAGCGCCAGGCTCGGCTGCTGATGTAGTGGCGTTCGAGGACTACCTTGTTTCAGAACGGCGTCTGGGATCTTAAACAGGTTGTTAAACACGCTACCAACCAGGTTATCATCGTCATCCAGGAACTGGTCTATGGATGGGATGAACACGGTGGTAGGGCTACTCGTGTCCATCATCATGGGACCATCGCCGCCACCACCATCACCACCAGAATCGCTGCTCTGCATCACCGGCTCAGGCCCAACCGGACACAACGTCAAATGGTTCATCGAGTCTACCAGCCGACGTTTCGCCCTGTTAGTGTCATAGTCGTCAAATTGCCATGATCGTTTTTCGGCCACCATGTATGCATAATCCGGTATAAATGTGTGTGGTGAAAACTCAAATCAAAAAAAGACTGGGAACAATGAGGCTAATCTACATCACGTGACACAGAAAAAAGGGTGCAGAACACGTTTGCGCCTCCGCTCCCAAAAAAGCGTTCAAAGCACAATCTTCTTTTGATTCAACACACACACGTTATTTTTAGTACGGGAAAAGGGAAGACAAAAAAAAAAAAAAATGTCTAATGGACCAAAAACTCCTATAGTTGGCACACAATCAACAGGCATGTTTCATACACCTCCACCTCTTGACCGTGCCAAGTCGTATATGGCGGAACAGAGCGAACAGGAATCATATGGGACTGCTAAAGAAGAAGCAACGGCGGCGACGACACTGGACGAGAAGGAGAAGGAGGAGGAGCAGAAAAAGACACAAGATTACGACACACTCCCAGCACAACTGGACAAGCATGTTGATCAGTTCATTAGCTCGTTGAGGGAGCCTAGATATGCCAGTCCGTTGACTGCGGAGGATATTGCATCCTTGTATCAAAAATTCTACATGGAATTCCAAGATAAGGCTGAGGTGTACCTCAGAGAGGGTCTGTCTAAAGGGTCGAAGGATTACCAACCTCTAGAAACGTATCAAGAGATTGCGTCCAAAAAGAAGGAACGAGGAAAGCGGTCAAGCAAGCTGAGACAATTTACAGAAGATGCCGAAGCCAAAGCATGCATTATGGTGTACGACAAAATCTTTGAGTTACCATTCAGCGGAGGTGATCAAGCCATCAACGACTTTGTCATGAACCGATCAAAACTTCTACGCCAGATTCCCGTCACGTTTGATCATTTGGATCTTGATAAGGTGATTAAAGAACAAGACGTGTTCCCGTTACTAGGCAATGCTGGTCAGGAGCTGCACAATATGAACGACGCCCAAACCCCCAAAAGCAAGCTTGAATACTTGCTCAAGGCGCATAAGATTATGGTGGAAGGGCTGACGCAAATGCTGCCCCAAAACACAACCTCGGCCGATTTGATCCTTCCTGCATTGATTTATACCTTCATTTACTTTGATACTCCAAACTTGTGGCTCAATTTACAATTCATCACCCGATTCCGGAACCAAAAAGCATTGCATGGTGAGAGTTTGTACTGCTTGACAAACTATGAGGCTGCTGTCCATTTCTTGCAGACCTTGACATTGGAAACGTTGGGTATAGACAAAAGCACGCTGCCAAAGGATTTGGATATTTCAATCTTGGAGGAGAGTCCTCCCGCACCGGTGGTATCTGGTGGTGATCCATTATCTAACGATTCAAAGGCAAAACAAGATTTGCCGCCAATCCAACCAACTCTATCAAGATCCAGCACAACTAGTACTGGTACCACCAAACCGCGGCGGTTGAGTCTCATGCATCCCACAGACATTGCCGATCAGAGCATGAAAAGTCTAGGCTCGACTCTAAACAACTCGTACCGATTCGTGGTGGGAAAGTTTGTCTCAAACGATCGTGATGACAAGTCAAACTCATCGTATCCAAACACGTTGGAAGATGCACGTAAAGTTGTAGGATTGGACAATAGCAATCCCACGCCAGTGCCAGTCTCTGTTGCTCCTGTTTCTGGTTCTACCCCGCTACCAACTTTGGAACGCAACGCATCCGAAGAGTCATTTATGAATCGAGTATCGGGCGCCGTCTTGAAAGGATTCCGGAACGAAAACAGCACTACCACCGGAACTAGCACTCCTCTTTCTATAAACGGGAACAAACTCGCTCCACCGGTGGAGCATTTGCTCAATACTGAAACTGAAGGCCTAAAACTTTCAGACGTCCAGACTTTGCATGCCGAATATAAGCGCATGGTTGGCTATCTGAAATCCATAAATGCATTTGATTAAGGCCTTAAGGCTATAAATAAATAAATAAAAATGCGCTGAGTCACCAGCTTAGGCATTGGTGACCAGTCAATCGTATCGACTCTGCGGCGGCGGCGGCAGCGCTGCCTAGGAGGGAGCGAGCCCTATAGTTTTAAAATTCTTTTATGATCCCGTGCGCGTGCACAAGTGACGGTGCAGATTGGCATTTTTTTTTTTTTTTTTTTAAAAATACCCCCCATAAACAATAAATCGCCCTTTTTAAAGAATTCAACGGTTTTTCCATCTAACCTTCACACTCCTGACTCTTTTTTATTCGTCTATAGCTTTGCAAGTGCGCAATACAGAGCAGAGGGGAAAAAATTAATAATAACAAAAAGCGACTGGTCATCAGTACACACGGCTTTGTGATAAAGATCGTCAGTTAATACCGTAATTCATATCCACGCCATCATCAACCGGTTACCACTTGCTGGTATATAAAATAGAGGCTGGTTTCCCTCTCGTCAAAACCATAGCCTCTATTGATCACTGATTACTGATGAAGACATGTTTCCAGTACACCCACCTCCTATATATAGCGAATCATCGTCACGGCCGCCGAGCTACGAACCTGGAGTAACCGTCACCAAACGACGCAACAACAACGAGCATGATGTAGCATGGATGGAAGTTGATGGGCCTGTCAAGCATGTTTTGGAGCCGGGTGGTATTGTATCTGGCCGAGCGGTGTTGAACCCCACCATGCCGATTAAATCCTCCAAGCTTATTATTGAACTGAGCATGGTTGAGAGTGTAGCAAGGCCACGAGCGTATGGGGAGACACGAGTGACCCGACAAGTCGTGTTGGACAAGTACATTGTCCCCGAAAGTTTCATGCCAAGAGACAACACTTTCAACCGAAGTATGGAATACCGCTTCAGCTATTCATTCTCCATCCCGCATACACTGCCTGCTGGTGCCTGTTCATCGAGTATAACCGATCATTACAAACTGCCCCCCTCTATTGGCGGTACCTCCAAACGGCCAGAAAAGGACGAGCAGGGTGTTGACTTCCCGGCGCGGATCACGTATCGAGTCACTGCCAAACTGATGGGTGAAGAGCAGCCAATCTTGACAGTTTATGATAATCTGCGGCTTTACACGTATTACCCGGCTGCTGCTGCTGCTGCTGTGGATACGGCGGGGCTTTACCGAAGCGGTGCTAGTGAGTTGAAGCAAGGCCTGATCCGTAAGACCTCGATTGGATCTTGCCAATTGTCGATGGCTAACCCGCCAGTGATCCATCTTCTTGACAGCACCCCGCGCGTATACAACCTCAGTGTGTCGTATACACCAGCAAGTCAAGAGGATGTACAGCCGCGCACGATCCAGCGCGTTTCGTACAAACTCCAAGCGCATACTATCACTTCCACAAAACCGTTGGAGCATATCCCTGCTGTCAATGATCCATCATGCAGCACCCATACGTTGAACCTTACTAACCAAAAAGTTGAAGGGCAAAAGCTTGATTGGAGCCTTTCGGAAGATTTTTCGTCCGGAGCGACGACAAGAGTTCGGTCGTACACGGCGCGTATCCCGCTGCCGGTCGTGTTGCCGCCAGTGGAACAAACGACCCAACTGGTCGCTGCATTCTCAACTTGCCGGACAACTCGCAGATATACTCTGTTTGTTACGGTGAATTTTGGCTCGTCGGTGGCTACGACGCTCAACGTGCCAGTGTCGGTTGACGCCGCCGCACCGTCATCGCGAAACCAGTCACCATCGTCGTCACCACCACTACGGTCTGCCGCCGTTACGCCGGAACCTTATACTAACAACATCTCCACCACTACTTTGCATGCTGCTCGTAGATCTACTTTTGGCTCTGCGCCGCCAAACTACGAATCCACCTATCCCTTTGCCTCGACCAACTCACAAGACCTCCAAGGCGGGCAAGTAATGTCTCTGCATCGATGAGTTCTTTTAAAACTACTATAAATTATTATTATTTCTATACTGAACCTCGTAAAAAATCCATCAAACCCAACTCTTCAGTAATAATTGTCAAGTCTACAGATCCGTTCCTTATTGGTGCGAGGGGCGAGATGACGTTTAAAGATGGCCTTGGCAGGGATGCCTGGCGGGTGCGGCGTGAATACGGCATTGGCTGGGACTGCGAGTAGCGGTGGTTCCACCGCCTCGCCCCGCCGCCGCCGCCACTGCCGCCTCCTGGCGACGTGCGGTGGCCAAACTTGTACGACAAGAGGCTATTCCTCAGCTGCTGTCGTTCACGTATGATTATATCCTTTGCCGGGTCGTCAAAGTTCATTTGTGGTTTTACTGCCTGGACATTATCTGGCGGCGTGTATTGTTGTGGATACAACGGTGTGTGGTTGTTTAGCTCCTTGAATAAAAACACCATGGCATTAAAGAACCCCGAGGATGGTTTCATCCAGTCGGATAGCACGCTGAGTGCAAAATACGACCCCTCGTTTCCCTCGGTCAGATGCATTGAGGTTTGGACGGTGGGAAACAGCCAGATGAGTACATAGACAATGGGGTATACAAACAGCAACGAGACTTGCTTCTCAATAGTCGACCGTCTGCGCTGGAAGTTCATGTAATTTTCAGAATTGATAAACTCGCGAATCTGATACGCAGACTCTGACCGTGCTGGTTGAGATTCCGGTAAGATAAAGTGGTTGATGGTAGCGGCGGCATACCTCCCCGCTGGCGTCCTTACAGCCTTAACAGTAGCGCTCCGCCAATCGTATGGGTAAATGAAGCTCAACCCTGGGAAACTGGACACCCATCGGCGGATCCTTGATGACCAGTTCAACGGACTTACGGCGGCATGGCTAGTTGCGTCAGACGATGTTGATATGGAGTGGTGGTTGCGGCGGTGGTCCACAACGCTAGGATGCCTGCCCCGCCCCAGGTTTATGGAAACAGAGCCAAGCGACTTTTCCAGCGCGCGGATTTGCCTTCTCACGTTGATAAAAATGGCAACGTAAATGGTGACAATAAGTATCATAATCAATATACGTGGGCCCCACGACAACGCTAACCGGTACCACACCGGGTAAACGCGCAAAAAGCACCAGGTGGTGAAATGTGTAAACCCCGACCTTCCATGGTCAGGAATCAGCGCCATTGAGGCCAACGTTACCGGTATAACACACAGCAACACGGGTATGATAAACTTGTACCGCCTGGCATGATATTTTGATTTCGGCCAAAACACCAGCATCATAGTATGAACAGCCAACACCAACACGGTGAAATCCGACGCCTCTATAATAAGGTGTGTTAGATATCCAGCCACGTCGCATAATATGGTATGCTTCTCCTTGTACAGCGATTCCTCAGAGTGCAGGTAACGTATGGGATATATTACCAGAATGATCGCTTTGGCCAGGTCCAACAAGAGCAATACCCCAATCAAAACATGCCGCAACTGATATTCGTATCGCTTGTACCTAGCTACAAACCACCACCTCATCAGCACCAATGGCACCGCTATAATACTCAGCACGGAGGCGGTCAGCGAGACTGCTCGTAACACAAACCCTTCCTGACCTATCCATTGCCCTGGGGTGGTCAGGCTTTTATCATCCAAGGATAGCTCTTCGTCATTCATTCATATGGTTTTACTGTTTAAATAAGATTAATCTTAAAATGAAAAATAAATAGTGGTTCACTTTTGGAACAAGCGTTTTTTTTTTTTTTTTTCAGCCTCACCTGTAAAGCATCGGAGCCGATGTTTGAATGTAGAATAGGGGCTGAGTAATAGAATGTAGGTGTGCTTAGTGAGTGGTCTGTGACTGCTTAGTAAGCCACTAGAGGTCAAAAAGAGAAGGCGCCACCCCTGGTCGATGAGACCACTAGTGCTGCAGCCTCTATGATGCGGCGTGAGGTGGAGTCACGTGGAGCCGTCGGGCCTAAGAGGTCCGACGGCCCGCGCGGAAACCTTTAATAGTGACAAAAGGGTCAAGGGTTGTTACAATGTTGTTCACCCCCCTCACCAAGAAAAGAAATCTCCCACGCGCGCAATAAACAACAACACAACAACAACACAACAACAAACGACCAACCAACCAACATGACCAAAAAACACTTCGTGCCGCTAGAATGCAACCCAGAAGTATTTTCTGACCTGGCGTATTCCCTAGGAGTGTCCAAGACTGTCGGATTTCACGACGTTTATTCGATTGACGAGCCAGACTTGTTGGCGATGATTCCGCGGCCAGTCTACGCACTGATCATGGCATTCCCAGTGACTGAACGGTATGAAACGTATCGAAAGGAGAACGATTCCAGTTTGGAAGACGACTACTACAACAAAGTGTCTGGTACCGAGGACGAGGACGCGTTGTGGTTCAAGCAGACCATTGGCAATGCTTGTGGAACGTATGGCTTGTTGCATGCTCTAGCCAATGGTCTACCAGAGCAGTTTATCGAGCCAGGCAGCACCATTGACAACATTATCAAGACCAGCAAACCGTTGGGTGTGACTGGCCGGACCGCTAACCTGGAAAAGGACGAGGCGTTGGAAACAAAACATGCTGCACAAGCCTCTGAAGGTAGCACTGCCGCTCCCGACGCCACTGCATATGTTGAGCACCACTATGTATGCATCGCTCGAAGCGCAAAATCCGGCGATTTGTACGAACTGGACGGCCGACGAAAAGGTCCAGTAAACTTGGGGAAACTGGACCCTAAGCTTGACATGCTGAGCGAGCTACCATTGAAGTCTGTTCAGGAATTTC
Organism: Blastobotrys elegans; assembly: GCA_030564235.1. NCBI lineage: Eukaryota > Fungi > Ascomycota > Dipodascomycetes > Dipodascales > Trichomonascaceae > Blastobotrys > Blastobotrys elegans. The sequence continues at coordinate 107,010 of JAJLUJ010000011.1, forward strand.
TGTCCCGTGAAGGCGAGTCTGGGAAGTTTTCAATTATTGCTCTGGCCCCGTCGTTTGGTTGAAATTCTTTATTCTTTATTCTTTATTCTTTATTATATATATATGTTGTTTCTTAGCGCTATTCTATAGCTGGCCTTTGATATCTACTTTTTTAAACGCTTGTTGCCGTGCAAGCTCAAACGCGGGGAACAAGTCTTTTGTGGGCAGCAGTGTGACCGTGTCGTCAACCTTGACAAACTGATTCATCATTTCCAGCAGCTCATTTGTATCGGGGGTTTTGCCATCCTGCTCCAAAAACCCCAGCTCCTTTGCCACAAACTTTATACAAAGGGTTGGTCGGAAGGCACGGCACAAGGTGCTGAGAGCATGCAGTCGTTCCCGATTAATAAACGAGTCCATAATGTACCCGCCCATACTAGGAGCATTGTGGTAGAGTTTAAACAGCTTGTGATAGTTTTTGGACAACATTGCCGCGTTCACCTTCAAGGCGTGTTTGACAGCTTTATGGTTCAACGTTTCAGAATCATGCTCAACCAACAAGTGGCCAATCTCAGCGTGGTTTTGTGTATGGCACAGGTACAGGATGCGGTACGCCAAAAACTCTTGACGGTAGCCCGAAAACCCCTGTGCATAGAGGTAGTTTAGTTGGGACTGGCACTGGTTGTACTCGCCCAAATCATTCTTTTCTAGGGCAATCCGGGCGTGAATCTCGTACACTGAAACAGTAAACTCGTCTTGAATATGCTGCACCGTCAAGTCCTGTCTCAGCGACTTGAACTGGTCGCAAATATATGCATAGTTCTGGTCTGTACGCCACTTTTCTTTGAGCAGCTCCAGCGTCTGTTTTAGAATCGGCAACGGGCGGACCGTTGATGGATCAGGTGCAGAAGTCAGTCTTAGGTATTTTTTCTCCAACTTGTCGCTTGTGCCGACCAGTTGCTCATTAGGGTCGTGGTTTAGCGGGGTATTTGTAGTATTGTTAGTGCTTAATTCTGATTCAAAGCGTCGCTGCCGTTTTTGCCGCTTATCTGCGCTTTCCTTTAGTTTGAATTGTTGTTGTTGCTGCTTCTTGTTGCTGCTTGGTGTTGGAGTGGTTGGGCTCGTCGCGAAAATGGATGAGGCAGTCCGTTTCTTACTACTACCATGTGAGGCGGTACTTGTCGTCGTCGTCGTCGTACTAGCTGTTTTGTCCAATAATGGCAAGGTTATACTATCCCAGTCAATCGACCACGTTGTGTTTTCATCAAACGCTTTTGTAATAACATTTTTTAGTTCAGTTTGGAGCAGTGTTTGGTCCTCATTCACGCCTTGCTGGAGACACCGTTCGATAAACCGCCGCAACGAGTCGGGCCATTTATCTTGTCCAGGTGAAGCTTGTGGTGGAGGTGGTGGCGGCGGTTGTACAACAAATGACGGTGGCGCTGGCCGGTGCAGTGATTGATGGGAAGGTACTGATGTGTAAGCCGTTTTCTTGCCTGATCTCCATGGAGGAACTGACATTATTAGAACGGGAAAGGGAGTGAGGGATGTGCTATGTAGGTTTTTTAAAATTTTTTTTGGGGGGTTAGTCTGAGCGTCAATTCGTTTTTGGTGATTGTTTTTTGGTGTGTCAAAAAAGTTGAGAATTTTTCGGTGTACAACGTTGGGAGGAGGGTAGGAGAAGAAGAAGTAAAAAAAAAACGGAATGCGGATAGAGTTTGGGGTTCAGGGACCGAATTGGCTGGGTTGTACAAAAAGGTTGTTATGGCGAACAATCTAGTCTTTTTTAATGCAATGTTAATGTTGAGATTGATGTTTTATTTATTTTTCTTGAAGCGCACTCCTGGGAACACAAGTCGCCTTATCATATCGCCCCAGCCGCACACACACACACAAACACAAATAATCACCTATCGAGGCGATATTATCGCAAAGATGATTTAACACTGAGATGAGCAATGAGCAACCCTAATAATTTAGAGTTTAATCAGAAAAAGAGCCAATTTCGGAATAAGTCTACATAATTATATCTATTGTCAACGACTAACGGTCCTTGTCCTATTGTTTGAACGTTGTTATTGGTTATTAGTGTAAATCGCAAAAGTGAACCAGCCGCACCAACCAACGTCCAGATAACATATGAAGCCAATACTAAAACTGAAACATTGACACTGTAACAGAACCTATGTAAAGTGGATACTCATCCTCCAAAATCATTAGATATTCGGGCAATAGCATGTCTTAATACAGCTACCGCGCACCCACTAACGAGTACTCGGTTGGGACGTAACAAAAAGTCATCACCCAACTCTTAACACACAAACCATGAGACAATAATGCAGGAGCCCTTTATAGCCGTCCACGTTGGCGCTGGCAAACACAGCCCAGCCAAAGAAGCTAGTTATAAACGTCTCTGTAAACAAGCAACTAACGCTGGTATTCGGCTGCTCCAATTGGGCGAAACGTGTGATAATGTAGCCACTCAAGTGGCCAAGGTGCTTGAAGACTCGCCACTGACGAATGCCGGCACCGGCTCCAATCTTAATAGCGCTGGTCATGTTGAATGCGACGCGTGTATTATGGACACTATTACCATGCGTTGTACATGTATAGGCGCCTCCACCCAAATCAAAAACCCCGTCCAGGCCGCCAAACATTTACTAGACGCGCTCAAAGCCCCACCTGACAAACACGGCCGTGCCAAACCCACTATTCTAGTCGGCTCTGGCGCTGATTTATACGCCAAAGCTCAAGGATGTACGCTTACTACCGACATGACTACTGACGAATCCCGTGGGAGGTTTGAGTACTGGGATAAGGAGATTGGCGATACTATTGGGGTTATTTGTTGTGATTATGAGAATGTGTGCGTTGCGGCTAGCTCCGGCGGCGTGGCGTATAAACAGCCGGGCCGTATTGGCCCAGCTGCCATCCCTGGCGCTGGAGTCTCGATCGTGAGGAGCAACGATGGTGGTAAGTTGGCATGTGCTGCTGCAACCGGCCACGGGGAGGATATCATCACCGCCCAGCTGGCCAGCCTCGCATCACATAGCCTCCTCGCCGCAGATGATGACGAGATCACCGCGTACAGTGACTGTTTTGGCCACATGCGCGATGACCTCCAGCTCCAATCGGACAGCTACGTCGGCGTGCTCGCGTTAACCATCGATGAACATGCCACAATCTTGTCGTTTGCGCACAAGACTGATTCCATGATTTGGGGATGCTGCGGGATGGACGGCAAGGCTCGTGCCAGTGTTTCGCGCCGCAATCGCTCAGCGAAAAAGGGGTTTGAATCTGGCGCGTTGGCGGTGCGCACGTGTACAAGGACGCCGCCCAATAAAGTTTGAGGTATTTTGGATATACATATACCGTCACGGAATTTAGCAAATAAAAAAAAAAAAATAAGGAAATAATTTTTTTTCCAATTCTATTTCCAGAAACACAACACAACTTTTTTCAATACACCTATATAGATGGGCCTGACCAACGACTCGACACGATTATTATTTATTAGTTTCATTACTGCAACAGGTTTGGTAACATAAAAAGAAGGAAAACAAAAAAAAAAAACAATAAAACATGGTATTCACATTCGACGATTTGGAGCCTCGGATGGACAAGTTGGATTTGGCGCCAGACTTTGATGATGAGGGGGTGAATGGGCGAACCGGCAGCCCAGACTATGATCTCGAGGAAGGTGACGACACCATCACAGAGCTTTACGTTGACGGCGCTGACAATGATGGGGCAAATGATGATGGCGATGATACTGACGATGGTTCGGTACCCATCCCCAAATCGGCAGGGTCCTCACAGTCTCACCATCTCTCCACTTCCCAGTCTCGTCTCGGCTCGTCATACGAGGTGGGTATCGACAAGGAGTACGTGTCTAGTTTTGCCAACGAGGATTTGACTCGAGCCGTGAAAAAGCGCATGACGCCTCACGACTTTGCCACGCTTAAAGTGCTTGGTGAAGGCACGTATGGGAAAGTTTTCCTCGTCAAGGAGAAGGCCACTGGCCGGCTCTTTGCACAAAAGCAGTTGAAAAAGGCGAGTATGATTGTGGAGGACAAGAAGATTGAACGGACAAAAACTGAGCGGTCAATTCTAGAGAGCGTTCGTCACCCGTATATTGTTCGGTTGTTTTATGCGCTACAGGACCAGGAAAAGCTGTACCTCATGCTTGAGTACGCGCAAGGAGGCGAGCTATTCACGCACCTGGCTATGCAACGAATGTTCAGCGAAGATGCGGCTGCTTTTTACGCCGCACAGATGGTCCTTGCTCTTTACCACCTCCAAGTCAACGTGGGTGTTGTATACCGTGATTTGAAACCGGAAAATTGCCTATTGGATGCGGATGGCCACCTTGTCCTGACCGATTTTGGTCTGTCAAAAGTGGCTAACGATGAGCGATGCAACACGTTTCTAGGCACCGCCGAGTACATGGCCCCGGAGATTTTGGAAGGAAAGGACTATGATTATGCAGTCGACTGGTGGTCTCTCGGAGCAGTCTTGTTTGATATCCTCACCGGCCACCCTCCATTCCCGGGCAACAATTACCAAAAGATTGTGCAAAACATTAAAAAGAACAACATCAAGTGGCCGTACTATTTGAGCGAAGATGCCAAGGACTTGTTGCGACGATTGTTGCGGCGTGATGTCCGGAAACGGCTGGGGTATAAAGACATTGAGACGATCAAGAAGCACCGGTTTTTCCGCAAGATTGATTGGGACAAGATGGATGCGCGGTCACTAGACTTGGCTCCTCCTATTGTGCCAATCATCACCGACCCGGTGCTGGCCGAGAACTTTTCAGAGAGCTTCACGTCCCGACCACTCACCCCAGACGATTCCCACAGTGTGCCAATTCCACAAGAAGGTGATCACGTGTTTAAAGGGTTTTCATTCACGGCCAGCAACAGCTTTATTGACCTGGCCCTGAACCATTGACTATGTTTTGTTGGTATTATACCTGTTATAGCTCGTAGACTACAATTGGATGGTGGATTTTTTCAAGCACGCGTAGCGTATCCTCCCACGGCACGTTGAAAATGCCCGAGTTGATCATTGGCATGTGGATGGTGGTGTCTTTATCATCATCATCACCAATCTGAGTGAGGAGATGGGCGACTGAACTTTGCGTGTTTTGCACAATCTGTTCAGGCGGGTCAATCTTATCACCAGACGTGAATAAACATGCGATATACCCACCCTCGCCGGTCGGAATCAGCAGACAAGTACCCAGCATATCATTCGTATCATTGTTTAAACAATAGTCGTGGTAGGTTTGGTAGCATTCCGGATAGCGTTTTTTGAGTGCGGCTGCCACGCCTGCACCCCACGAGCCGCGGCAATTGCACG